>JAQFVV010006848.1:0-100268 GCA_028023455.1 Epiperipatus broadwayi
CAAAAAAGATTCACTAAAATAGGTGAAACAACTGAAGCCTATGGCAGTCCAATTTGGAAAGTTTTTTGTGCCTGCTACAATGATTATTTAGTGTCGCTTGAGATTTTTCATTAGAGAACATTTCTCAAGTAAATTAATGGGTTTCCTGTATAGTATTTAAGAATTTAAACAGGCAAAACTCACTATACGTATTGCCACACGCAGCAAGCTAGAGTAATCAATGGATGCCAGAAGGCTTGTGCATAAAATCTCCATCTAGTGCTTACTCATCCAATATCCCCAGAATAGTTTCTGGCTTGTGGCCTTCAACAGTGAGGAAAAATTCACTTTTCCAAATGGGATCATAAGTTAAGGTTAGATGAACAAATATAGCACCAGTTTTTAATTAATTTTGACTTTTTTTCAATGAAATGTTGAAAAAAAAAATGTCTACAACAAATCTGTTCCTGGCCAAAAATTAGTCTTCTGTATAGAAAGCTGAATCTCAATTTTTGGTAAAATTACTGTAAATATGATCCATTCAAAAGTTTGTACGAATACATAATAATGATATTGGATGATAAACTTTTGGATCATCAGTGAATTTATTTGCTATGAGGAGTACTATAGTTTTGCTGTATGCCAAATTTTAAAAATACTTTCTATATTAATAAATAGCCTTGCATAGGTCTGCCAACCATGCATTAACTTTAGGTCCAAACTTTGTAGAAACTGTGGAATAATGTCACTCTCTTCTTGGAGCTATTTTCGTTTTAAGACAAACAAGGTCAAGTTCAAACTTCATCAATATCTAAAATTTCATCAGATTATTATTATAGAAACATTGTGCGAGAGTTACTTGCGATTCTGCTCTAATATAACTTTGCTACCTTCTACCAATCTTAGGCTTAGATATTTGGTGTATACAAATGGCAATCCACGTTTTTGTATCTGGGTCAATGCTTTATGACTAGGTATGGAAAAGCATTGTCTTTCCATGATCCATATTTTCCCTGACATGTTCCTATAATTTTATAATTTTGTCAGTAATTTTCAATGTTTGAAAGATAGAAATTCTTGTAAAAAAATACTGCCATTTATATACCAATGTCTAACATGGAATAAAGTGAGACAATATCCAGAAAACATAAACTCTTTGGCATCTGTTATTAAAAGTCCATGTTTTACATCCATAAGTTAAATGCTGACAAAATATGATCAATTTATTTTTCTGAGAAAATGCATTGGATATTATTAGAATCTTTTTAATATTTATCTTTAGCCCTGTTGTTTTAATTTCTTTTAATAATTCTTCAGCATTTGCCAAAGTATAAAGCATTTTGTGCAAATAATAATCATGTATGGGGTAAAATCTATATGAATTTACATGTATTTCTATTCTCTTAGACTGCCATTTTAATCAATGATATCATCTTTATAAAACTACTCTAAATAATTTTGCAAATGAGATTAAATTGCATGCTGATATTAAAAAGATTAACCTCATGAGAATGCATAATTGGGTGGCTGCATAATTTCAATAGTTTACTTTAGAGAATAAAATAAAAGGCTAAAAGAAAAAATAAGTGTAGATTATTTAAGTTATGTAGATTATTCATATGATATTTTTATCATGCTTCAGAGCTTCAAAAATGTTTGGAGACTTTTCAGATTAAAGTAAGAAAAGACTAAAGATAATTTCTAAAGTGACTAAAAAATTAAATCTTGATAATGATGAATTAACACAAGGTAACAACAAACGATCCTTGTGGTCAGGGTATTAATAAAGATGGAAACAATGGATGAAATTAGTCATAAAATTAAACTTGGATTGGATGCTTTTTGTAGGAATAATAATATTGAAAAAATGCTTATGTGATTGAAAATGAAGGTTTTTATTAAAACTGTTTTAACAATTTTTAGTTATGAATCTGATACTTTGACATTTAACTGAAGGGAAATTCAAAAACCTTAGCTTACTCACTGAAGTATAGGAAAATGCATGGTGGAAGTACAAAGGAGATATTGAAAGTGGTGAGAGAACAAACAGATATCACTAACATTAGTGAAAGAATTGAGAAATTTGTTTGAAGCTAGGTTGGAGATATTGCTAAAATATGGTAATATATAGTTAGGTAATAGAAATCTAATTCTAAACTGGACTCCAAGAGATTGTAAAAGAGCTATAAAGAGATTACATGTGAAATGGATTTAATAATAAAAATTTACTGATGTGTTTGGGAAGATTAAACTATCGATCTTCCTGAAGTGAATTAATCTTGGGGAGTCCTTCATCATGAATTGGATAGACAATGGTTGAAGATGATGACGTGCATCTTAAAAATCATGAATTGTTATGATCAAAATCAGCTTGAATTTAAAAATAGTAATATAAAAATACTTTTTTAATTTATAAACATTGTCTCCAATAAAAATATTTTGATTTGTTTTCTATTATGGTGTTACCCTCAAAAGAAATAGTTGTGTTACAAGTGCATTAAAAAAATTCTATCTTGTGATGCAATTACGTTTATTATTTGCAAACGTAACTTTAAAAATACTTTCTCTTTTAAATATCAAAAAATCTCTTTAATTTTTTTTAAATATTATTGTATGCTGAGTTGAAGATTATAATAAACCATTCAAAATGTTTGTATGTAAAATATTTCTTTTTTTTTTTTAAATTTATTTGGGATAAATTTGGAATAATTATTTTAAGGCAGAATTTATTTTAATTTCGTTCGCATTGTTAACGTAATAATACGTATATATATATCGTAACCTGAAAGAACAAAGAAAAAAGAAAAAATGAATGAGGAAAGAAATTGATAAATGGCTCCAACGTTCATGCAGGACAATCAATCCGTACTTTAACTGATAGAAGGCCAATGGATTGCACAAGCCAAATTATAACCTGTAAACTGCATATCAAACTAAGATAAATGAATATAAAGAGAAAATAATCGAGGCAAAATGATGACAAGTTAAATAAGGTATATAAATCAAAGTCAGCAGGTTTAGAAAAAATGCCATATGCCACAATAAGAAGAGATACAGAGGTAAGCAATTACAATAAAATATCATTAAAATATAAAGCAATATTATTAATAACATAAGCGAACTCTCATTTGCTCTTGTACAAATAAAAGACTCTTGGTATCGCAAGCATATGTTATTGGAGTTACATTCAAAATCCTTCTCTTACAAATATATACCACCATTACCATCTTTCTTATCCATCTCTTAAGCATCTCATTGCTATGATCAGATAAAAGATTGTATTTAATTTTATAAAATTTGGAAGTGTCCTCTTAAATCTTTATCTCAAAAGATTCATTTTTTGAAAATAATTTCTACTTGAGTAAAATAATTTCAATAATAGTTAAGGCTTTACTTCATTAGCGCTTGAAATCAATATATATATATGTGCTTTGCGCACAGATAATGAAGCTGTTAAAAATAAATAATATTATCCAAAAGCTACAGCCAAGTGCTTTCAAGACAGTTTATAATCCCATATTCATGGCTGCTGGATAATATTACTTATTTTTAACAGCTTCGTTATCTGTGCGCAAAGCACACATATATATATTAATCTAAATAATATAGTTCCTAAAACAAATTAGGATACCTTGGGGAAGTATGATTGACTTTAATCATAAAAGAAAGTCTCATTGACTTTTAAAATTTCTTCAACATCGAATGAAATCCTAGTAAATAATATTAAACATATTTTTATCTCAATTATAATATTATTATTATTAATTTAAAATAAAAAACAACAGAATCACTCTTAATTTCGAATAAGATAAATAATAATCTAGGATGACATTCAGATACTATGGATGGGTACGAAATTTTATAGGCATTATAAATACCATAGAATACATCTACTTAAATATCTTCTAAATTTGAACTAAGTCCTTTTATAATCTAAATTTATTATAAAGCATAAGCTTGTGGTTAAGACCTGTAGAAGTCCCTACCTTCGCATTTTCAAGCGCACATGCTTAAGGGTTTATTGCCTTATTAAATATAAAATAATACATATGGTATTTCCATATTTATGGGAAATAATTTTGAAAAGAATAAACACAGTGATCTTTTAATAAGCAAACCAAATTCTTTGAAGTGATTTCAAATAATAATATGCAATTATAATTTTTATTAAGCAAAATACATCCTTCTTAGATGTAATTCTAATACTTAAATATAATTCAATAAAGTGATTCTTATATTAATTTTAATGTTCATGTACTCTCAAACAAAACATTTAAGAGAATTTATTATAATCATACTATTATTTAGATTTCTGATAATGAGTGGAAGATGTGGAAAAATGACTATAAGAAATTTCTTAATAATAAAAACAAATATTTATTTCACAAAAAAAAAAAGCAAATCACAACACGTACATATCCTTTAAGTTCACAAAGCCGAGGGCTTTCACAAACATCATCTTCTTTCAAAAATATATCATATGATTAAAATTACAAATGGATTTATTAAAAATAAATAAATTTGACTAGGTAAAAATGATCTACTAGGTCGAAATAAATTTTCTTTTACTTTAAATTCTCAAACTTTTTCACATATTAAAGCATCCACACAATGATAGTGTCTTTTTATGAATAGTATCCCTTTTACTGAATATTTAACATTACTTAAAAATACAATCTTACCAATCCAGAGATGACAGAGTGATAAGATGGATGTATATTGAATATTTATGCCTAAGATAGAATTTAAAATTTTGAGGTTAATTATTTATTGTATTTATATCTTAACTCAGCAAAGATTAAATACAGGATCTACACTTTAATAATATATAATTCACATCTAAATAAACCAAGATTGCTTAAAGAGGTAAGGGTGGCATTCCTCAATTTTTTGATAAAAACAACTTATCTGCCAGAATAAAGTCATCATAAAATATTACACATGCTTTACAAAATACATTACCAAGAACTATCTAGATTCATATTGAGATAATTAAGAAAAGGCAAAATAAATGTATGAAGGCATATCTCATAAATAAGTAAACCTATGCTTGAGGGCAATAATAAAATAATCTATGACATTATTACTAATCAGAAAATGATGAGAATTGACATCAGGAATGAAAATATTAAATAGGGTTGCCTTAATAAAGCATTATGTGCTATGGATACAATAGGATCAATAAAAGTCATACAAAATATCTCATTAAACTAGTGAGAGAGCCTAAGTACAATCTCTAAAAACCATGACTTGTGCAAGCATTTGTAAATAAAAGGAGAGACTACAGCTTCAATTTCTAAGCAAAATTATTATAACTAAGAGATGTGAAAGGTGATAAATGATAAATAATGCTAAATATAACTTAGTTAAAATTAGGCAATCAGTAAGCAGTAAAATAAAATAATAGAAACATATATCTACTTATACTGCATTCAGCATAATCATATATTCTTTATAAATAAATACGTCATATGAAAATGGGAAAAAATACTATTTTAAAATATGCAAATATCATACACTGATATTCTGAGAACTTTAATCCAGATATTATTTCTAAAAATAACATATAAAATAGGTAAAATAATATGTATCTAAAATGAAAACATTGTATTCAAAATCATAAAATCAAATATTAACCCTTTTACCATTTAAAATAAAAAATAAAATGAAGTGCTTTTATTCTGGTCTTCAACCATTAACAGAAATAGTCTCTTTCAAGATAATTTTATTTGACCTATAAGTGATTACAAAAAAAAATAAAAATAAAATGATAACAAGAATTAACTAGGTGAGGTTACAGGGTGATATATACAAAGAAGAAATGATCCAAAAGTCAGTAGAATACAAAATGAGTGTTAGTGAAGAACTTAGTCTGTGGATGCAAGGTGAATATTATTCATCTAGTCTATAATGAAATACCTTTTTAGTAAACCCTGTTTTGGTAAGCTATGGTTGGAGTGTTTTATTAGATCATAATAGTTATTTTCATATAAATTATTTAGGGGCTGGTTGGTCAGGTACTGTTTAGGCCAGTTGTGAATTCCCAGGTTAATATGGCCAGGTATGGATCTGCCTCTCTCTTGTCTGTTTCTTGGATATTTTTAATTATGTGGAGGAAGCAGTTATTGAGTTCATCAAGTGGTAATTTTTGAAAAATCACCTTGCATTTGGTCAACCAGATGGCAAAGTTTATGTAAGTGGCAAGCCTGATTTCAGCGAAAATGCCTCTATTTAAAACCCTTTGAAGTGATGTTAGGTCTGGACCATTATTATTAATGTATTTCTGAAAGTTTTGTCTTAGTCCTTGCCAGACTGGACAAAGGTGAAGGATATGGTCTGCATCTTCCGGGCTGGAAAGACAGAGACAACATGTAGAATCTATGTGGAAGCCTCTTCTATTAAGAAATATAGCAGTGGAGAGGCTACCAAGGTTAATTTTGAGAAGGAAGTCGGTGTGTTTAGGTGCTAGTTTCAATCTACGGACTAGTTTGTGCAGTTTGTTTATGTCAATGGGGAGGTAAGTGTGTGCCTTCTGGGTATTTGAGTTGGATAGGTTGAAGGCTTCAATAAAGTTCTGTGGACAGCAAAGATATCCATTGCACAAATATAATGTAGTTTAAAATATGAAAGTGATTTATGGTTATTTTTAAACAAGATTTAAAATAAATTATCCTAGCAAACTGTAAGATATGGCCATTTATTAAATTAGTTTTTATGCATTTAAACAATGATAAATATTTATTAAGTTGAAATAAAATGTTTCTTCATACTGAAAATTAGGTATCCAACACTTAATCCTTTAAGACCATTATATTAATTAGATGTAATAAAAGAGTATTCAGCCAGAAAAATACATCTTTTCAAATATCACATTATAAAACTATACCAGTGGTTTCCATAGCAACACTAAGAGAGAGAGAGAGAGAGAGAGAGAATATGCAAACTTTCATAAAGTTAATATTGCAGACAAATTTCATTTAAAGTCAATTCAAATATAATATTGTTTTCAAAATTATTTTATATCTTTCTTAAAAATGTAACTTATTTTGATATTTGTTATGAATTCTTCAAAGAATGTGAATGAATCATTTTATCTCTCCAGGATCTAAGAAAGTCATCTTGCATTGGTGGTCGAGAGGTCAGCGCATCTGCCTTACAAGCAGTTGCCCAGGTTGCGGGTTCACGTCCCAGCCAATGCTATGACACTTGAAAAAAAAATCATAATAAATGAATTCCATTTATGCTGTCATAAAACCAATGGATAATATTTTATTATAATAACAGCATAAATAATTGTCTATTTAAGCAATATTATACAATGAAGTTACATATTTATCTTTTGTAGATATAAGAATGATTTTATAGATCATTGATAAAATATACTCATCATAAATCTTTATTAAATGAAATTTTAAGTCCTTTACACATGGTAAATTATTTTCAGATAATAGTTTATAAACAAATATTTTTAATAAAAACATCCTAAAGTTATTCAAGACATTTAAAAAGATTGTTACTAATAATTTCCAGTATTTTGCAATGAATTTAAATATTATGCCATGCTTAAATATGTTTTGAAATTGATAACAGTTCATATGTCATCATGGTAATAATAATAATGTCTATCACAGTTTCCTAGTGTATGACATTTAAATAAAAGAAAGTTAAATGTAACAATTAAAACTAATTTCACCAATAAAGCTAGCTGGAATAAAGATTTCCTGTTCCATGAAGCTCAAATCTAAATGTTGTGCCCAGATAAATTAAGTTCTAGCCTAACATTACTGTAAGCTAAGAAAATAAATCGTTTAAATAAAATTACACTTTTACTGAAACTGAAGTTTTAAAATATAGACCAATAAACAAAAATGATTAAAAAATAAAATGAAGTGAAATGTAGAAGTGCTGAAGTGAAATGCAAGTGTTAATTTCACCTATTTATATCTTCAGTCAGGTGACCACATTAAGACACTCATCATTAACATTTAAATCTACACACCTTTTCCTTTATTGATTCAAATCCATGTTTTTCTGAAGCCAAGAAAGATTGCTATCAAAAAATTTAATTAATATTTAGCTTTTAAAAATAAATAAATTTCTCCGTCTAGATGATAAAGTTAAAGATATTTTTAATATAATAATTATTTACAAATTTAAATATTAGAACAAAAATAAAATATATATCATAATTGAAATTTACATTATACTTGAAATAAAACAAATATTATTTATAATATTTAATACATTCAATTATCATTTTAATTTTAAACTACAAAAATTGCCCTGAATATAATTTTATATTGTCTTTTTAAAATCAGATACTTGAAAATACTTAAAATCAATAAATGTTAAAAGTAAATATTATATTTATTCATTCATTCAAGCATTCATTTATCTACTATTTTAAATTCCATCTTTAATTATTGTTAACTTTATTCAATTTTTTGTGAGTGAATAAATTTTAAATACTTAACTATAATGTTAAAATGCTAAAATTAAGAGGAAATTAGAATATTGTAAATTTAATTTAATTTTCAGAAAACCTAAATATAATGTTTGAACTCAGTTTTTTAATTCTAAAATTAGTATTAGCTTTTTAAAATATTTCGTGATTAAATTTTGACTCCATTAACATTATTCACTTTGAAAGTACATTACTAATTATTTTATCAATTATTAAAATTTAGATAAGCACTATTTAAGAGTAAAAATATAAGTCAAGCTGGCAAAGTTCTTTTACAGCTATAAAATTTACAAATATACTGATTTACTAACTTTTTATGTGCACCATCATAGCATTGTAAGGAACTATAAGAAACCTACTCACTATAAAATTAAACTGAATTTTTTAGACCTTTTTGCAATAGACATTCCCTGACACTTAGCTGGGAAAAGCTAAAGGTCACAATATATATTGTGTTAAACCATTAAGCATCACATGACCACATTTCCTATACTAGCACATTAATTGTTGATAAACAGAGCAAAACTCTCCATACAGTATTGCCATCTGTGCTAAACAGAGTAATCAATGGATGCCAGAAGGCTTGTGCATAAAATCCCTATCTAATGCCTACTTATCCAATATCCCCAGACTAGTTTCTGGCTTGTGGCCTTTGTCAGTGAGGAGCTTTGGATCTGAGAGCACTGCATCTTGATCTTAGGATCTAATGCAACCCTCTAGCAACCACCTTTTATCTCTACTTAACTACAAAACTATGAGAATGAAATTGAAAACACAAAAATATTTTCAATCTAAGCTCAATAGATTATATAGTCATATGGGTCTGAACTCAGTTCAGCACCCATACATTTTGGTGTCTTTGGCTCTTTTACAACCATAGCCACCACTATCCTATTAGGCAGGATTGGTGTTAAACCATTAAGCATCACATGATCACATTTCCTATACTAGCACATTAATTGTTGGTAAACAGAGCAGAGTCTGTGGATATTGGATGAGTAGGCATTAGATAGGAATTTTAGGCACAAGCCTTCTGGCATCCATTGATTACTCTGTTTAGCACAGGTGGCAATACTGTATGGAGAGTTTTGCTCTGTTTATCAATAATTAATGTGCTAGTATAGGAAATGTGATCATGTGATGCTTAATGGTTTAATGCCAATCTTGCCTAATAAGATAATGGTGGCTATGGTTGTAAAAGAGCCAAAGACACTAAAATGTATGGGTGCTGAACTGAGTTCAGACCCATATGACTATATAAGCTATTGAGCTTAGATTGAAAATATTTTTTGTTTTCAATCTCATAGTTTTGTAGTTAAGTAGAGATAAAAGGTGGTTGCTAGAGGGTTGCATTAGATCCTAAGATCTAGATGCAGTGTTCTCAGATCCAAATCTCCTCACTGACGAAGGCCACAAGCCAGAAACTAGTCTGGGGATATTGGATGAGTAGGCATAAGATAGGGTTTTATGCACAAGCCTTCTGGCATCCATTGATTACTCTGTTTAGCACAGGTGGAAATACTGTATGGAGAGTTTTGCTCTGTTTATCAACAATTAATGTGCTAGTATAGGAAATGTGATCATGTGATGCTTAATGGTTTAACACCAATCCTGCCTAATAGGATAATGGTGGCTATGGTTGTAAAAGAGCCAAAGACACCAAAATGTATGGGTGCTGAACTGAGTTCAGACCCATATGACTATATAAGCTATTGAGCTTAGATTGAAAATATTTTTTGTGTTTTCAATTTCATTCTCATAGTTTTGTAGTTAAGTAGAGATAAAAGGTGGTTGCTAGAGGGTTGCATTAGATCCTAAGATCTAGATGCAGTGCTCTCAGATCCAAAGCTCCTCACTGATGAAGGCCAAAAGCCAGAAACTAGTCTGGGGATATTGGATGAGTAGGCATTAGATAGGGATTTTATGCACAAGCCTTCTGGCATCCATTGATTACTCTGTTTAACACATGTAGCAATACTGTATGAAGAGTTTTGCTCTGTTTATTAATATATATTGTGCTGGATGAAATCTTTTACTCTCATCTATCAATCAGAGGGCGCCACAAGACCACTACGTGTCTGGAAAATTTGTTTACTGTGATCAGAATAGATGATGATGGATGGTTTGCACTGACTAGACTCAGGGAGAAACAAGAGATCTTAAATTGTTTAGACAATTGAGACAAAAGCACCAAGACAAACATCAGCCAAATTAAGTTTAAACATATTTAATAAAATTTTATTCAGAGAAGAATAACTTATAAGAAAAATTTATAAGTTAACAAATATGATTAGCTCAGGCATGTACCAGAAAGACTAAATGCAATGCACTGGCAGATCTACTGATTCTCTGGTAAACAAATTTAAAAAAGAGGAAGCAAATTTCATTCAGCAGAGGATTCATCCAAACATTGGTCCTCACTTTCAGATATTCAAACAATATGTCCTTGAAATAGATCAAAGAAGCCAGTGCCGATGAGCTTTTCGAGATCTAAACATGGTCAGACCTCGAATGTCCTTATATCGGTATGAACTGCACCTATTACTACATTTAAAATAATGGTGAATGATCCACCTCAAGAACAACCGAAAAATAAGATTGAATGGAAGTAAAACAATTAAAAACTGGTGAATCCCAGCCAAACGATTGGCGAAAATTACTTTAAAATTAATAATTAAAGGTCTCCTTAAGGGACAAGTAAATAATTAGAAAAACAGTTATGTCTGCCCCAGCATTTAAAGAAAAAAAAACTTACACACAAATTCTGAGTACACGCTCTGATAACTTTAAAGCACATGTAAGAAATACAAAATAAATCTATCGAAGAGTGCACATGAGTACGAAAATATTAAAAGTTTAAATACTTTAACAGAATGAAAGTATTGCACACCTGTAGTTTAAAAAGGGATAAATATTATCTTCCTGCTGACAACTTATAAAATTACAAAGAAAAACAATTCTAATTTCCGCCTTCAGAGATATAAGAAATGCAATCCCCACCTGTGGAAAATTACACAATAAAGTCATCAGCCAAAAGATTTTGGAGGTTTGCAAAAGCGCAAACACAGTGTTTAAAATTAATTATTGAATATTAAAATAATTACAGGTAAGCATTTAAATATACACGACTGCTAAAGCATTTATAAAAAGTGAGGCAAAAATATAAATACTCATTCGTCACTCTCCAATAAACAAAACTGAAAGCAAATTGGGAATCTTAAAACTAAGATTCCAAGACACACTACAAAATATTAGAAAACACAGCAAATATTAAATATGAGGCTATATAAATTACTTAAGCTTATGAATACATATTTATGATTAGACTGAGCAGAGATTTAATGAGAATTAATTTACCCTGGGAAGAATAAAAAACAAAAATAGTTACCTTTCGGTAAAAGCAATGTTCACGTAGAGTGCGTACTATTATTTTAGTTCATTTCCAGGTCTTTAGACAGCAAGGTAGATGTAAAGAGGTTCCAGCTTCTTTTAGGTGTTTAAGGCATTACTGGAGCAAACTTGGAAGTCAGGGATCCGTCTTTTGTTGAGTTAGCAAACCATTTGGGTGGTGATAACACGTATAGAATTTTTCATCTTGTTGCAAGCAAAAATATTTAATAACAGCTGATGTCCTTTAAGAATTTAAATGTCCACGCTGATATAAACTTTTACTTGAGAAACAGCTTGTCTAGTTACGAATCTTAATTAACTAACTCTCCAAATTTTCGGGGCTATTTATACATTGCTCCATTTCCTGCAAAACACTTTCCTTGTTGTCCAATTTTTATGCCTTAGGCAGGGCAAATATTAATCTCCCACTCAATCTAATCTAGGAATTCTACCCAGGGATTATTGAAATGAAAACAATTACATAAAAATCAAATCTCCGCTATTAAAATAAAAGCCACAGGAATGTAATTAGCTAGGTTGCTTGTTTTTTTTGTTAATTGATTTAAAGTAAAAACAAGCGGTATATGAAAACTAAAATAAATCGATAAACAATAAAATGATATAAACTCATTTTACATATAAACACTTGTGTATTTTGATACACGTATTCTTTTTTAAATAATAATAAAAATTTAAACATTAAATAAGATTTAACAAAAATTAAGTTTAGTGAAAATTAAAAACTTAACCGAATTTCAATCAGGTTCAATATATATATATATCCTTTGTATATGTATTAAATGGATTATGTTCTGTACATGAGGGGTCAGATTGACCTTAGGTCAACATGGGTGTGACAAGAATCTCAGCCTCAGAGTGGCCTTTGAGCATTTCATCATCAGATTTTCAATTCGATGAATGGTTGAAGAGTTGGAGTGTAGAGTAGATTGAAGCCTGTCCATTAACATATGAGGATTGGCTATCTTAATATATATCTGAGCACTTATAGCATATATGTGTGGAGATGGTAATCTGGACCAACTGATGATTGCTGGTTTAGCATGAAATATGTATATTGGTGATTATTTATCTTTTCAACATATATGTGTCCAAGTGTATCAGTGTTATGAGATAGTGTGGAAAGTGGTGGGTTATGTGAAAGTCTGTGCTCCTATGTATATATCGTGCCATTACTTTTCATATCTAAAAGTTTGTAGGCCAATAATCAAAGATTTTACTTACAGTTGAAATCATATCATACGAGGGCGCCACCAGTAAATAACCTGGAGCCACGAAATTAGAAGAATATCGCGACTGTTAATTTTTATACATATGACAGATTCAGCTAATCTCCCTTGCAATCCCCTTTTTCTTTATATATATATATGTATGTATACACTACAGTCATATGTTTTATTATTACATACAAACGCTAAAGAAATAAACGCGAACATTTACATATGTTTCAAATAATAAAAAGATTTATTATAAAATCTTTTTTATACCTTTCCTTTATTCAAGACTATTGATAGAAACAAATCATTTATAATTACCTCCTCTCCCTCCCTCTTTTCTATAGACTTAACCTGACTAAGATTATCATTCTTTTTCTTTTTTTTTTTTATAAATAAAAAAAAAACACAGGTGAAGAGTAATATATTTTTCGTTCTCGAAGGAACATGTGCTTTTACTTATATATTTAAGCATCTCAGACTTGTACGAATCTTGACCAGTGCAGAGGCTAAGCGGCTTACTATTAGGAGACAGAAATTACTCTGAACTCCTACCCTCTCTTTCAATATTTACTCCACTCTTAAACTTTTAATTTGCTTTCTTAAATCATTTCTATTTTTAATCTCCCCTATAGTCTTGAATCCTATCTAAAGCTAGTTGAAAACCCTCTTTAAAAAAAAATTCAAATATAAATAAAAATAAATTACGAATTTCAAATAAAATTAATTGGACAAAGTAAACATAATCATTATAAATATATGCATATAAAAAAAACTTTCTATTGTCACAACTTATAGTTCATGGCTGATTAAATATAATCCCAATTAGAGGTGTTTTTAAATTTAGAAATCATAGTTCAAGCAAAAAGCAAAGTTTATATTAACCTGATCGATCAGTGTCCATGCGCGTTCCTTGGGATCCTTTGCTTTCTCTTCGGTGGTTTCTCGGTGATGAAATACAGGAATCTGCTGGTGTTCTGGCTGGGGATGGATTTTAGTTGTTTAGCCTTCTAACATTTTAATTTCACTCTCAAAACGTTCTCTTCTGTAATTAAAAAAAATAATAGTCAATCTAACAATAGGTTTGTCTCTTATTTATAGTCCTTTTTCCATTGTCCTTTTATCTGATCACGTTCCCAGTCAGTAATTGCATTTCTTTTATATTTTTTTTAGTTTTTTTAACACCAGCTAACTAGAAGTCATGACAATAGAACTAATTATAATTCCTTTCTCTCTTTCCCCCACCTTTTCAGATCAGAAAATTTAATTACGAAATTGTTTTAAAAAAAACAAAAATTTATTTAATATCTCTTTCGATGTAATCTCAATCCAATTAAACAAATAACTAATCTACCATTTTTTTTTTATTTTCTTTCTATTCTGTTCTTTTAAAATCCCATTAAAAATAAAACAATAAATAATGCCAAAAAAAACCCACTACACACACACACACACACACACACACACATATATATATATATATATATATATATATATAAACTAATAAATAATACTGCAAAAAAAACTTTCTATATACACAGCATTTATTTATTATTCTATACCTAATATACATGTGTATATATGTGATTTTTACATATATAAAGAATATAACATGAGCCACTCGAAATTATCAGCTCAATATATATATATATTATAAAGAGCTCACAAAACAAGATCTTAACAAGCTTTGTAGAATATCCCCAACCTCAGACCAGTTTCTGTAACTTGTGACCTCAGTGAGGTGCTAGAATATTCAGTCATTAGATTAAAAATACCAGGAAGCCCAGAACTTTATCTAACGTATAACTAACTATTAAGTAGAAAATCTGAAATTTTCAGACATCCATATGTCTTCCAATCCAGCTATATAACTTAAATCACCATATGGAATTGAACTAAGTTCAGATACACCATATATTAATAGCTTTAGCAATATAAAATTGCCAAAGCCATCATAACAAAAATAAAATTAGAAAAAAATCAAGTCAGATGACACTTGACCTAATTTAATAAGTTTGTATTTACAAATGTTATATAGAGAGCTCGCAAAACAAGCTCTTAACAAGCTTTGTAGAATATCCACAACCTCACACTGTTTTTTACTACTGGTGTCCTCAGTGAAATGCTAGAATAATATTTTTATAATATTTTTATTTTACTTGCCACAACACTTTTTATGTAATAGCTAATATTGAAATGTTTCCTTCATTATATACATTTCACCTATTTGTACCTACACTCTATCTATGTCATGCTATATATATATATTGTAATGGACCGTCAAATGTACCGGGAGTCTACAGGGTAAGATATTTAATTAATTGATGCCCCAAATGTTTGGGTTGCCAAAATATGTAACGGACTGTAAAACCCTTTTAGGATAGTATACCCAGAACCTTCTCTACTTACACGTCCTATTACTACTCGGGGTTCTAACTCAGTGTAGATATTTGCCTTTAACTCTGCTCAAGGATGGAATTAAATAGGATGGCAATAATGTGACCTCTATATAGATCCTTAATGGCTATTGCTAATAATAAATTAAAAATCTGTATGCATGTATAATAGCTATTCTGGTGAGTGAAGTATGAATGATTCTTGACAATCTAGAGACCAGAGAAACAAAGGTTTTAACTTCAAACAACAAATATTTATTAACAGATCATGCTTATAGTTATAATATTTATAAATCAACAAAATATATACATGATTATTATAAAACATTAATTTATCTCTACAACAATAAGACTAGCTGTAATTTAAATATTAAAATATGGGTTGAAATAAGAATTATAAAATTTAGTGCATAATTTACAATAATGTATTAATTATTTAAGATATAAAATTATATTACTAATGTACGATTATCATTCTGTTTATGTCCTTTAAATGTACCTCAGGGTTATGTCCATGAATTGCTAATTTGTGCTTTGTATAGTTAAGAAAATATTATATATATTTACTTATTAATTAGTTTGATTTTAACATATTAATTATCTAATAAATGTAAATATTTAAAATCTTACCTTTTGTTTCAGTCATTGTCCAATTTAATTTAAACCTTCCATTATGATAATATTTTATTTACAAACATATATAATATATTGATGTATAGTTTGAGTTGTGCATCTCTCTCACCCTATAAAAATCTAAATAAATGGGTTCTTTTGGTTTTTTTTTAAAAAAAAAGATTTGCTACACTTGAATAAAAGAGTGAGAAAAATTCACAACCCAACTCTCAGTATACATTTAAAATATATATATATATATTTGAAACATAAAATATAATGAAATTTTGGAATTCCTTAAAACAATAGCACATTAAATTTTCAAGAGCAGCTTCTGTATTCTTAGCAGATAATGTCTTTCTTTCCTTCATGTATATTTAGTCCTGTTGACATTCTACGCATTACAATTCCCATGACAAAATTGAATTCCTCGGCGTTTGATTTTAAAGCCATGCATTTCCATTCCATAACAAGATCTTTCCATGTTGATTTAAACAATATATACCAATAAATATGATCCTCCATCAACGTCAACGACACCAAGAGGATAGAAAAATCCCCTGACACTCAATTAGCAAAAGTTCATTGTTAGATTTTATTTACACAATATAAATTATTAAATATGAATCCTTTTCCAAAGCTTACGTTATATTATAAGGTGAATGCTATTTCTATGCAGTTTTATTTATATATGTATGAAATGCATGATAAAGATTTTACTTTAAAAATAATGTTAATAAAGTTCTATTTCATCATTAGTTGATTTTATTTTATCCCAGAAACATTTGATAGCAATTATATTTTTTTAACAATGTTAAATAACTATGATGCTCTTAGCATTTATTTGAACAAACAAAAGTTCATCAATTAAATGTTTTTTTTTCCTTTTTAAAACATTTTACACTTATCAATAATAAAATTCCAAATATTAAATAGTTTAATATTAATAAAGAAAGGAAATCCTAATAACTAACATAATAATTAAAATATTCTTTACAACTTTACTTTCATGCACTTCAGTTGAACAAGAAAAACCAACAACTAAAAAAAATCTGTTGCTTAGATATTTTTCCACGTTCCCAAAATCAACAAAGGTTTACTCTTTTTTTTTTTTTTAAACAAAAGAAACGTGGTTACTAGAATTTAATGTCAAATATTCTTTTTTTTATTTTGTCACATCATGATTTAAAATCTACATTCATGTATATATATGTGTATATGTATATATTTTATTTTACATTTAATAAAAATAAATAAATGTGTTCATTCCTTCATGAATGTATGGTTATGTTTGTGTGTATATATATGTGTATATGTCTCCAAATATCTAAAAAAATTAGGTTTTAGAAGTTGGCTGCCTATTTAATCTTTATACATTTTTATCCTAAAACATCAGTTACTTATTATTATTTTTTTACAAGAATTGGACATCACCTTACATTTCCCCTATCCTTAGAAGGTTAAAATTTAGCCCATTGTCAAAATTTTAGCACCTAAACAAAGGTTTGGATGGTTATTATGTTGGATAATTTTATTCTTTTTAAATAGGGAGAGTTCTAATGCTGCCATACTTATTTTAATTTACCCATCAATATACATTTGCTTTTTTTTTTATATTACCCATTTTTGGTTAGATTCCTATCCTTATGTCTTTCATCTTAACATTGAATTACTGTCATCATTAACATTGTTTCTATTATCTTTTCTAGAATTACTAACTATATGACGGTTGAATAGTCTGAATTTAACTGGTTAAGTGTCTCTGTTCCAGAAGGCACATATTTGAGTTTGTCAGCCTATATCCTGCTCCCTAGGAGTCTTATTGGATTTTTATAAGGTCTGAACAAAATATGGAATTCCCACATTCTATGGGTCAATTCCCACATCTCAGCCAATTCTAAGATACCTCAATAAAATGTTTCAACATTAATTTGAGTGCATCCTCATCACATCTACCTACTCTAGCTATTTACTCATGAACAATGCTGTCTTTCTCATTACAATACACTTGCATATACCCATTTACATTTTTTTTATAAACTTCACTTTCATCTACTTTAATCATGGTCATCTGTTTACAAATAACTAAGCTTCTGTACATGGCAGTTCTTGACAACCACTGTATGGCTTTAATATCCGAGCATTATAAGTTCCTTTTATCTCTCCATCAATATTTAACCAAAATGCATTTGGGCCAGCTTGTTTCACAATAGCATATGGTCCAGCATATTGTTGACAAAATTTATGATAAACATTATCCATTGGTTTACTTGGGCTATGTGTTTTCACAAAAACCTTGTCTCCAATCTTAAAGTGATGTCTGCTTTCCTTTCCCTTCTTATTTCTAAAATTGGATTTATTAATTAACTGTTGTCGAGCCATTTGAATTTTAGTTTCTATGTCATAGTGATGACATTCAATTGGAGGTTGGTATTTCACAAATAATGAAGGAATAGGTTGGTTAAAATGTAGTTGGATGGGTGCAAATCCAATAGATTCATTTGCACCCCAATTTATGTAATTCACTACCCGTTCTGTCTGCTTCACCCACCCCCTATGCTCATCCTTTAGGTAAGTCCTGAACAAATGGCCAAGCTCCCGCATTATGCGTTCGCAAGGGTTTGATTGTGGATTTCTAATGGAAATGAGCACGTGTTTGATTTGTAGTTTCTCCACCCATCTTTTCCATTCCTTAGATAGGAAAGGTGTTCCATGGTCTGACAAAATAGTTTTAGGTTTTCCTATCTTGGGGAATTGAAGAGTGTCTAATACCCTGATTGTGGGTCTGGTATTAGCCTGGGGTATAGGGTAAGCAGAGACATATTTTGAAAAGAGATCATAGGCGACCAAGAGATATCTTTGCTTATTGAATGGAGGTAATGGTCCATAATAATCGATCGCCAAGATCTCATTTGGTCTTTCAGGAATTATAGATTTTAATGCCTCACTATAATTTTGGTTTACTGGCTTAGCTTTTAGGCATACTAGACAATCCTGGAGTGTTCTCAAGATATCTTTATACATGCCTGGCCAGTAAAACCAAGTTTTCATAGTATGTTCTGTTTTACGGGCACCGTAATGTCCATACAAACAGTGAATAAACTTTATGAGTAGGGTACATAAAATTGTAGGTATCATTACTTTCCACTCTACAGTATTTGAATCAATTTGATAGAACAAGATCTGATTTTCTACCTTATAAAGTGTCAGATTCTTGGGCACATTCAAAACTTCTCCTTTTAGGGCTCTTATGACTAAATTTAAATTTGGATCTTCAAATTGTAATCTGGGCAACCTTTCTAACTCATCCTTTACATTACTATCAATTATTAAGTTGACATTTGTAATGTAGGCATCCTCTACAGAGAGATGGTTTTGATCTGACCGACATGGGTTCCGACTAAGTATATCAGCTACTATGTTCTCGGATCCTTTGCAATACCTTACAGTGTAATTAAATTCCTGCAACAGCAGACTCCACCTAACTAGGCGACTGTTGGTCAAATAGCTGTGGCTCAGGAATTCAAGGCTCTTATGGTCTGTGACCACTATCACCTCAGATCCGAGAAGCATCTGTCAGAACTTCTGGAAGGCCCACACTATAGCTAGTGCCTCCTTCTCAGTTACCATATAATTCAACTCCGGACCTTTCAGGAGTCGACTGATAAAGTACAGGACGCCAGGTTGACCATCCTCCTGGATTTGGGATAATGTTACCCCTAACCTGAAACCACTACTGTCAGTTTGAATGACAAATGGTTTATCAAAATCAGGGAAAGCCAAAATTGTTTGCTGTAAAAACCCTGTTTTGATATTTTCAAATGCCCTCTCCTGTTCTTCGGTCCAATTCCATTTTTCTTCTTTCCTGATTAATTTCAATAAAGGTTCCATGTGGCCAGCAAATGTTTTATAGAAATGGTGGTAAAAATTACACAAACCTAAGAATGACCAAATTTGCTTTTTATTAGTAGGCCTAGGAAAGTCTTGAATGGCAGAGATCTTATCTGGATGAGGTCTTATCCCATTACAACCTATGATATGACCTAAAAAGACTACCTGATCAGATGCCAGGGTACATTTCTTGAAATTGATTTTTATTCCTTTGTGAAAGCACTCCTGGAAAAATGTAGTGAGTTGTTGAACATGTTCTTCAATGCTGGATGATGCAATAATTTCATCATCCACATAAATGGTTATGATTCGCTTAATCTCAGGAGAAAGGGTCTTATCTATACATCTAATTAGACCAGCACCACTATTGATCAACCCAAATGGCATCCTATTGAATTGATAGGTAAAACCTTCCTACCGAAAAGCAGTATACTGACGATCATCAGGATGAAGCTCGATCTGCCAATAGCTGGAAGTCAGATCGAAGGTAGAAAATACCTTCTTATTTCCAAATCTCACGAACAACTCATGAATGGGCGGTGGAATATTTCTGTCTGGAACAGTAATTTTGTTTAGCTGCCAAGCATCCAAACAAAATCTCATTGACCCATCTTTCTTCTTCACAGTTACAACTGGATTGCAGTAAGGTGAAGAGCATTTGGAAATGATCCCCCACTCCAGCATTTTGTTGATCTGTTTGGATATTTCCTGCTGATATTGATACGGGATAGGATACGATCTGGATTGAAATGGTTGGTCATCCTTCAATTTAATTCTCTAATGGAATCCGGGTATAAATCCAGGAATTTCCAAAAAAACCTGGTTAAACTGATTAATGATAGATCGTAACTCTCCTGCACTTTTGCTATCCAATAGATTGGACTCTGCAAGTTTAGTGTCTATAAGTGCTTCAGGAATATTTGATACAATGCAATCAACTTCAGGTAGGCCATATCTTGGAAGCAATGTCATCTCCAAGACCTCATCATCAATCCTAACTATTTTATTGGAGAAATCAACAATACAAGAGTGTAAGTATAGGAAGTCTGCCCCTAGTATGACATCATGGATCAAACCATTTAATATCAAAAACACATGATAGAGGACTGCCTGATAAAACTTTATTTCAATCCAAACTTGTTTCTGTGCCAGCTTTGCCTTCCTATTGTTAGCCATGGTAACCTGCACAGATTTCAGGGGCAAGATTTTAACCTGGGGGTTCTTGTTCAGAACTTTCTGATACAGTCGGTCTGAAATGACAGAAATTTGGCTACCAGTGTCTAACAAAGCTTTAATCGGCAAATCCTCAAACAAAGCCTCTATCATGGGACAGCTCTGCAAGGCAAAGTTGGGTTCCTTGTCTTTCCATGAACATGTCATATTGGTGATTTCTCCATCTACTATTGGTACCTTGTTCCTCATTGTATTTTTGGTTCCTTGAGGTGAGGAACTAATCCTCAAGCACCTTTCTAGTTTAGTTTCTGCTTAGTTTTGGATGCATGATTACTGCATCCTGGTTTTGGTGAACCATTTGGGGTACGAGGGAAATTTCTCAATGATTCTCCATTATTAAATCTATTCCTCTTGGGTGACCACATATTTGGTGCATTTATTTGATTGGCTTTCCCTTTCCAGTGTCTGGGATCATTGTTGTTTTTTCTCTTATGATAAAATAAGGCATTAACATTTGCCTCATCTTTCCTCCTCTCTGGTGCCCTGATGGATAAATTAGTATTATTCATTATCCATACTGTTTAACAATTCAGCAACCTGCTCAATATTCTTAGCATTTGCACACATCAGCAATTGCTCTATACGTAAAGGTAAATTCCTTTTAACTATTCGAATGATCTCCATTTCCCTAAAACAATATGTGTTCAATGAACGTAGCTTGGTAACTTGTCGCCTAAAAAACTTTGTAAGTGTTTCCCCAGGTGCAGATCTATATTTTTCCTGGAAAAGTTGATACAGAATGCCTTCCTATTTATCTCTGTTCCAAAAATTCCTAACCAATAGTCTGGTAATCATCAAACATGGATGGGGTCTGGAATAATGACTCCCACCACATTAAAGCATCACCTTGGAGGTGACTATATGCAATTATAATTTTTTCACTTTCTGACAAACTTCTATTCACCATGAAATAAAGCTTTAAGCTTCTCAAATGTTCAATTGGAGCTTCATTATTGAAACCTTTAAAAACCTTCAGTTTCACAAATTGGTTAATAGCATTTATCTGCGTGCTGGTTACATGAGTCTTATTCATTTCTTGTGTACTTATTTGTGGATTCATGAGGAGATGATCAACATCAGCTTGATATTCATCTGGTTGTGCTTCATCTATATGAAATTCATGGAGGCCATTCACTTCAGGCATCATTCACTTCAGGCATCATATGAGATTGAAAAGTGGATTCTTCATATGGGTCATTTGCTTCTTGTAAATCACTAAAAGCTACTTTCAAATGCGCCACATCATTGTTCCAATCTTCCCGGTCATTTTTGATCTTTTCCCTTCCTAATTGTGGTTTCATATGAATTGGTATTTTTGAGTTAATTTGGGACTTATCCCTCGATGTCTGTTGCTTCATGGCTTCATCTAAACTATCGATTCGACTCTGTGTTTCAGTAGTTCTCTCCATAAGTTTTTCTAACATTGTTTTGCCCAACAGAGCATCTGTTTCCATAGAAGATATCTTATGTCCAAGCTGTTGTAAATGATGATTCACAGCTTGCATCATTTGCTCTTGAGCCCCCTTTTCTGCACTTTGTTTAATCTGGAGTTGGCTTAATTCCATCTGTATGGCTTCCAAATCTCCTTGAACTTCTTTCTTGTGATTTTCTTGACCCTGTCTCATTTCTTCTTTAGTGGATTCCTGGGCTTGGTGTACCTCCTTAATATTGTTATCAATTTTGATGGTAATGTTTTCTTTAAACCCAGTAAATTGCTCTTGACACTGCAAGCTCACTACATCTATATTTATTCTCATCTCTTCTATATTTCACTTTAATTCTGTACTACTGTTACGCACTTCATTCATCTCTGAAGATAACTGCTTCATGGCTGTAGAAACTTTCATTTCAATGCCACTAATTCTTTTCTTAAGATCCTCATCCAATTTGTCAAAATCAGCCTTAGTTACCATGTTGCTTATTTCAGCCTTGATTGTATCTATCTGACCACTCATGTTATCCATCCGACCATTCATGTCAGCCTTGACTATATCTATCTGACCACTTATGCTATCCATCCGACCATTCATGTCATCCATCCGACCATTCATGTCAGCCTTGACTATATCTATCTGACCACTTATGCTATCCATCCGGCCATTCATGTCATCCATCCGACCACTCATATTGCTTATATCAGCCTTGGTTGCCATATTATGCATTTGATCCAATAATGTTTGGAGCATCTGCATCATGGCTCCACTATTTTCTGTAACCTGCGTTAGTCCAATTCCAGGTGATTGAGCAGATGGTTCATTAGAGTCTCCTTGAATTTGAGATATCATTTGTTTTTCCTCTTGCATTAAGAAAGAATGCTCAGCTCCAACCATTGACCCCCCAGACATATTCATGTCTACTGATCCTACTTGTTCCATATTAGGATCATGCTCAGCTTCATTGCCACTAACATCCTGTGGCTTTACATATAATTCCTTACTCATACTTGACAAATATCTCCCACTTCTGAGAAACATACAAAATAAACTAACACTTTTCTTTAAAATATCTACTCTATGGCAAAATTATTTCTTTTTATATAATATTCTATAATATGTCATAGGATCTTCTACCAACTTGTGTCATCTCATGTGATTTTGGTTACCTTAAGTATTTTACATATCATTGGTATTAATGCTGGTTTTATATATTTTTCCCTTATCTGCTTCACTTGCCTACTCTTATTAGATTCTTGATCATCTATTTAGTTTTGGTCTCTATTTATCAATTCATACCTTCACTCAGAGTTAGTTGAACTTATTGTTTATTGACTAAATGAACTATCCCACTAAGTTGCCACACCATTTAATCCATATGGTTATGTAATTTATAGTTTATTAACTGACTAACTAAAATATGATAAATCAGGTTATACTGAAATTATGGACAATTTCTCATAAATTCAATTTATGTCACACTAAAAATATACAATAACATATGATAGACCCAACTCTTTAAAGCTCAACACATTGTGTATCACAATATAATAGACAAAACTTTTCACATGCAGTGAATCTAAGTATTCAAGCTTACCACATTGCATGCCAAAATGTAACAGACTACCAACTAGAATGAATTTAATAATTGGCTATTATGAATGCAACATGATAATCAACTTTCATTAAGTCTATATATGCCAGTGTACAGGCTTCACTGTTGATGGTGTCAAAAATGTAACAGTATGTGTTTTGTATCTGTGGTGAACTTACATTTTCAGGCCCAAAACGTTGCGTGCCAATATATATATATTGTAACCATATGGTTTGGCTCAATTACATTGTTTTATTCAAGTGATCCAGTAATGTAAAATTTTGTTGGATTATAATTTTCTAATTAAGTAAAAGCTCACCAATAAATATCCTGAGAGTGGTGAAGACGGACTGTTTGAGACACACTAGAAAATCTGATAGAGTGGATATGAATTTCATAAACATTTTTATCATAAGGTCTAGTGGCAGTCGTATTTAAAATAATATTTTAATAGTATTAAACCAAGTTGGAAGTATGAAAATATTTAGCACTTTATTATTATTATTATTAAACAATGATTACAAAAATGAAAACAATTTATAATTCTTCTAAATTTTGTAAACAATCTTCATGTATTGCAATTTAATTTGATTTGAAACAGTCTAATTAGTTATCCCTAGAGGGAAAAATATTAATGCATTCACACTGTTCAGTTATTGGTCCATTAAATACCATAATGCAATATAATACAAGGTATAAATAATATAACAAAGTTTGTAGGCGGGCTATTAAGAAAGAAAATCAGAATAAACAGGACTTCAATATCTACACCTATAAAATAAAATAAAAAAAGCTGAAAAGTAACAACCTTTTGGATTAAATTGAATAAGATTACAGGATAATGTGGATTTAAAAATATTGAGTAAAAAAACCTTAAACCTTGTATTCATTCATCACTATTTTCCATCGATTTTATAATTCCTGAGATACATACTAGAGAAAGGAAAATGACAGCCATATGAATAATTATTTGCCTCAACAAATACTACTTCAAACTAAAAACAAATCCAGAAAATGTGAGCAATTACTTTTATTTTATTTACATTAGCCAATTTTCATATTTAAAAATGATGCATAAATTATTTATTACTTCAAACTAAAAACAAATCCAGAAAATGTGAGCAATTACTTTTATTTTATTTACATTAGCCAATTTTCATATTTAAAAATGATGCATAAATTATTTAGATTGAAAGGAAAAAGAAGAAAATGTTTTCACGCTTATTGTAATAAAGAAGAAAAATATGTTTGCTTATAAATTATAATCTTCATAAAATATAATTAGAAATAATTTTGAAGAAAAGTGTGAAAATATAAAGTAAACAAACTAAAAAGTTATTTTTAAGTCGTATAAAGTTTAATCAATTTAAAAAGAAAAATGCATGAATTTATTTTTTATTTTTATTAAAGAAGACAATTCATCTGCAAGTTGCGAGTTATGTTTCAGCTCAATTTTGCTTGATTATTGAAAATGGAAAGGTTACCATGTTAAAATAAATTATTCCTAATATCATTAAACACATATTAATGTGCTGATAGAAATGAGTAAATAAATATTTACTTCTTAATCTTTATTATGTAACATGTGAATTAATATTTTAAAATGTTTTAAAAGGGCCAAGATAATTTTAAACTATTATAGATATCACCGCGGATGGAAAAACTAAATAAGTAAATCAATAAATGATTTTAAAAAGTTGATCTTGTTAATTGTAATAAACCTATAAATTTATTTTAAGGAAAATTATCTACAGAAAGTATAGATAAACATATTTTTAATTGTGCTACACAATTTTTGAAAGTGTTTGAATTTTATTTCATTATGCTGGCATCGAATATAATAATCAATATATATATATATATGCGCATTCCTTATGAATGTTTGCTCATAATATCAGTTTTCTCATCATTCAGCTTATAATGATGGAACAAACTTTAAACTAAGAAGGATAAAATATGATGGGAGAAAATGTTAGTTTTTTTTTATTGCTTAGGTTTATTATTGTAATATACTGTTTGTAATGTGTTATTCAGAGAATTTTATTTTATTGTGGTATAAAAATATATTTAGTTTAGGACAAATAGGTGTATAAAGATATATACATTTATTATATATATATATATATATATATATATATATATATATATATATCTTTATACATATATATATATATATATATATATATATATATATATATTTGTTATTTTCTCAGTTGTGGGAGAATATAATATTAAATATCATTTATCTAGAGAGAGAGATATTCATCTCTTGCACTTTTAAAACAGATTTTAATATTTTATTGAAGGGTATACAAACAGACAAAATTTGTCAAAGATATCATGTACTGACACAAATGTTTTATTATATGAAATATTCGATATAAGCATTTTGCATTTATTAAATTTTGCCTATGAATTAACATGTCCACTTTAAATATAAAAGGTAGGATAATCTCCATTGTCTACATGTGTATTGCTTGTTATAACAAAAGTAATATTATTATTTTTAAAAATAGTTAATGGTCATTTGACTTAAATGTTGGTTTGTTTAATACACTAATAGTTTCTACATGGTGAAATGGAATATTTATGTTTCCACTTTTATTGTTAGAATTATTTTATGTTGCTATTGTATTGATAAGGATTCATGACAGCTTTCAGCTGGTATGTGCCACATATAATGGCATCAAATATAGTATCATTGATATTGGGCATGGGCAGATGGAGAATTCTTTTAATGCTGAATCCATGAGAGGATGATATTGTTGAGGCTGATCAATAGTTAGTGTTTAGTTAGCATAGTTAATCCCAAGAGAGGATGATATCCATGGTCTGAATTCTATTTCCCTGTGATGAGGTAATGCCCACACTTTTATACCTAGGGAAAGGTACTAGAATTGGCCATATTATTGTACAACTATGATGTTGTCTTATATAGCCTCCATTTATTGTTTGATCCCTCATGATATTATGTAGTTAGTTTTCCACTGTGTATTGGTGAAGTTTTAATCTTTTAAAATTAAATAGCAAACAATAGGATAAAGTTAGATTCAGGGACACTGGTTTATCTATAGTGTTTGCCTAATTAGAGTAGTGTCTTTATAATGATGTAGAATCTTCATCAGTTTATATGATGTAGAATCTTCATCAGTTTGTAAACAAACCAATCAAAACTTATTAGTGATTGTAAAATATCTATATGAAAGAGTAAGATATACACATGGACAATGTTAATTTATTTTCATCAAGCAGTGATTCATCAATGGATCGGTAAGATAGGTTAACTATTAAAATGATTATGTTGTTGACGTAGGCAATGTTTTGGTGTCATGTGTGCATTTGACTTCTGATGTCTGTCCCCACATTAATACAATAAATCTCTTCATAGTAAATAATAATAATTGTTAATTGTGCTGAATATGATAATTGTCCTTATCATATTCTAATAAATAAAATAGCTATAGTATAATACACTAATTTATAACTTTGAGTTTTAGATTTAAAATTTGCACATATCCCAAAGACTTAAATACACTTTTGTTTTATAATTTAAGTGCTAATTTAGTTTAAATAAAGTTTAACCTTCCTATTCTATAAGATAAAATAATAGAAACAGCAATAATGATGTTGATAGTATAAATATCACTGTACTAGTTTATCTTATATATTATGTGTGTAGTCAATGGGATACAAATTATTTTCCATACCTGATTTTATATGATGTCTCTGTCTTATTTCATGCTATGTGTCTGAAATAAATTTGTAAATAGTGTTAATAAATCTTATTGTGTTAAATTTTTTTCTAGTGGTCCATAGTCTTATTGCTAATCACCATACACATTATTATTGTTATTGCTATCAACATATCATCTGATTATATTGAAATCATTATCCATCAATATAGTATATTTAACTATGTGTTAATATACCAGAATAATTTTGTTAAGCCCTATAGTTTAAGAGTACATCTAAGGCATCATCACTTAATAATCACAATATTATTAACCTAGCGTGCATATTGTTTTAAGTTGTATACTAAAAGATAAATATGTAATATTGATTTAATCAGTTTATTTGAACCTGCAGATCTATCATTCACCAATCTTGATCATGTTGTTCATAATTATTTGAGAAAAGAAAGTTGGTAAGTTATCGTGTTTAGTTATTTTAAAAAAAGTTATTCATATGTCTTGAAGCTGCTTAAAGTTTATAATAGTTATGGAGTTTATAAAGTTTCTTTGGAATTGCTAAATGTAGTTTGTTAATTCGATTTTATATTAAGAGTTGTTTTGT
Organism: Epiperipatus broadwayi; assembly: GCA_028023455.1. NCBI lineage: Eukaryota > Metazoa > Onychophora > Udeonychophora > Euonychophora > Peripatidae > Epiperipatus > Epiperipatus broadwayi. The sequence goes on from JAQFVV010006848.1 coordinate 28,518, forward strand.
GGGTAGTGGCAAAATCCCTCTCACTGACCCAAGTGTATCTTATATAACAATATTTAAGTTGTTTGAACCCTGAGAAGACTAAGTTATTAATTTGCAATGTAGAATTTGAATTTATGGTAAATTTTATATCTAGTTATTTATTGTAATTGGATTCAAGTTATGTTATATTCACTGTTTTATAAAAGTCAACCAAACTTTAAGATGTAAATTACTTCTTTTGTCTTAAAATATATAGTTTGTTTTGACTTTATGATTAATATTCTGATTTTGTCAAGCTTGGAATCCCTATTTTATTTAGTTTCTCTTATTATCATTTAATACAATATTAGTTTATAGTTTAAGATCTCAGTCTCCGTCATCAACATTGTTCTTCAATTTCGTCTTGATCGTTCTTTTATTTATTCATTCTCATTTGACCTTATTTCATTATCATAATTGATTATTCATTCATTAACTTCTATTCTATTATCATCTTAATCATTCATTAACTCTTATTCTATCATCATCTTAATCATTCATTATTCTCTTATAACTTCATTCTTTTCTCTTCATTCTCAGACTCATTTCATTTTATTATTTAATTATTACTTATTTTCACTATCCATTTAGTCATCCACATCCTAATTTACTTATTACTTAATTCACAATTTTAATTTCCTATCCATTCCATAGATCTAATTATTATTTATTGATTGATTTGATGAATATTAAATTTATTTCATAACATTTTGTTTGTTTGTTTGTGGGTTTTAAAGCTAGTTTGATCAGAAGTTCTTATCTTCATTAATCACTTGTAATCTTCTTGAGATTTATAGTTTCATGATAGCTTAGTTCAATAAAAAAATCATCTCTTTAGTTTTACATTTTTTTAGGCATATATTCTTGAGGATTTGGATAGTGTAGGTTACAAAAGCAAATTTAGCACCTAAAATGTGGAGCTTGATTAGTTACAATTGCTAGACATTCTAAAGAGAGGGTTACAAAGAGGAGATTTGGTGTCATGAAACATGAGGCCAGATTCTTATGTGATTCCAGCGTTCTAAAGAGAAGGTTACAAATATGGATTTGGTGCCATGAAACATGCAGCCAGATTTGTATATGATTCCAGGATAGAAGAGAAGGTTACAAAGGTGGATTTAGCACCTAAAACATGGAGTTTGATTAGTTACAATTGCTAGTCATTTTAAAGAGAAGCTTACATATATATATATATATATATATATATATATATATATATATATATATATATATATATATATATATATATATATATATATATATATATATATATATATATATAATTTATAATAAATTTAACAGTAATAAACTATTATAAACAATCCTTAAATCTGCAGAAGTACTTTTGGCTAATTTCTTAAACCTGCCTCAACTGCCATTAAATTAAAAAAAAAACATTTTAATGGACATTATATATATGCAAATGTAATGTCTGCAATAAAATTTGTATAGCTATATTGCAGCAGATATTCATTCCAAACTCATACATGTTTTCATTTATGGTTTATTTAAATTTAAAAGTCAATTTATACACTTAAAATCACATGTATAATGTGTAATTCACATACTACCATGATATATATTATAATGGTCAGGGTGAATTGGTTGTTGGAGTCATATTGTATTTGCCATACAAGGCACCACTAGGCTACTGGAACCTGGAAAATTTATATAGTAGGATACATGATGTTAAAGATTCAATTTATATTTTATTGACCGTCAGCCCTTGCCACTAGCTCATGGAGTATCAGAGGTTTAAAACATATTTATTAAAATATATTTTAATAAAGATTAAAAAATAAATAAACAAGATTACTGCCAGTACCAATAACACAAAAGATTTTATTCACGTATATATATAGTTGACAATACAGAAACTTGAAAAGTAATTACTATATAAAAAATATGCTTTATGTTTCATTATTATTATTTTTTTAACTTTAATTTTTAATCTTAGAATGTTGAGCATAGACAGGCTATCTAGATGACGCACTTAAAAGATTTTCAAAACATTTGACTCCAGGCTAAAAGTCTGCAGCCACATCAACACTCACTTCCCAATATATATCCGCAACAAATGCAATGTGAACATGTTAGCATAAAAACACACTGAGAGGAATGTGCATCTGACAGCGTGATATTATTTGAAGAACATTACCTTCATCCAGTACAGGAATGTATGTCTGTGTGGTGAAGGAATCATGCATGTAAAATAATAAAGAGAAAATGCTACATATGGATGGGAGAGCAGGCTATCTTGCTGACTTACAGTCCCTATCCATAGAGCTGAAAGGGGGTCATTGTCATGGGAAGTACTCCATGTCCATTTCAATGCCATGACTACCTCTTTGGGGTCATGCACTCAGTTGGACACATTGCCTCGTATGCTAACACACTTCACATTACATTGATATAAACATCTAAATATCTCTCCACCAGCATTGACACAACTATAAAACAAATATTCCGACATCAAAACCTCTTTAAACTAAACATATACTTAAATGAGTCTAAGCAGCCATCTACACCCAACTTATATTTAAGTCAATTTACTAATTTAGTTTATTACAAAAAAAAATATTTAGCTTAGAATATTTGACTTATTTTAAAACCATGCATTGCATTCAACTTGTTTTTACATCTAATAATATATTTGACCTATTTTTAAAATCTAATAATGCACAAATAATGATACGTGTTTGATTTTATCTTTAAATTTATGTTTGCAATCGCAAACTCCTGCCTATTACAAACAAATCTTACACTAAGCATAAATAAAAAAATATAGTACATATTTTAAAAAGATTATGTTTAAACTTGAGATAAGACTTTTAAGATTGCCAAGTTTATAAAAAATAAAGTTCAGGTTTGATCAGGAGAGCAAGTCTATAGTTTATATTTAAAGGAAAATAAAGTTCAAAGATTTTAAATTAAAGAAAGTTTATATTTCATTTTTATCATTTATAATTTAAACTTTCCTTTCTCCAGGCTCGTTTTTTCACGATGAAGATCTGAGTTTACACAAGGGCCATTTCTTGCAGATGATGACAATTTATGAAGATTTATCATGATTTCTGAAGATGGTACCAGTGGTTCGATCCTGGGATCTGTGGAGATGAAAGCTGCCTTTGGCTGACCAGTCCGAGGGAAGTGCAATTAAACAGATTACGTTTTTGGTATCAGCGACAATAACTTTTTTAACTTTTCAGCAACAACAAACGAATTCAAAATTATAATCTTCTAATTAATTATTTCTTTTGAATTTTTTCTTTTATGTAATCTAGGAATGCGCGGATCTATCTGACATATTCAGTAGATTTTCCTCTGTGGTCTGTGTATATCTCTTGGGTGAGAAAAGCAAGTCTTTTGTTTTTATCTCTCGACTCTTATCTATTTTGTAGTAATCTTTTTAATGGTCATTTTGCCCTAAGGACCTGTTTGTAATTTTATTTTTAAAATTAAATTTTTTTTTATATATTTATTTAAGATTAGAATCTTTGCTTCGATTCTAACAATTTTTTTAACTTATTTTATTTCAATATTTAAATGAAGCTTATTAATAAATAAATAATTCATTATTTGTGCATTTTGAACGTCTGTGCTTTAAATTTAGTATTAAATATTTACAAAATAAATTTAAGTACTAAAATTTAAATGTAACGTATATATATATATACCATTACAATATATAGCATCATGTTGTTCAATCATTTTATAAAATTCATAAGTTTGACTTAAAATAAGTTGCAAATGAGAATCACCCACATGCACTTGTTTTAGAATAGCATGAGGAAGAAGTCCAAATTTTAGTTTTTACAATAATATTTTCTTAAAATTATATTTTTGTTGTAAACAAGAAGCCTAGTGGAAGTGTTGCTAAACCTTGGGGAGATAGAAATGATCAAACTTAATGAAAAACATCCTGTTAAAAGAGCAAAACAAAGGATTGAAGTTATTTTAGTAATTAAAAATATCATAGTTCAAAGGTGATAGTGGATTTACTCATGGAATATAATTTGTTTATTAAAATTATGAGTTGATCTCAGCCCAGTAGAAATAATCTGAATTTTATATTATAATAATACACTGTATATTTAAAAAAAGCATCGCTACTATACTCCACACTGGTTTTAATTTTAATATTATGGAGTAGAAAATGATGATTTGTAGTGCCATTCTACATGCAAAATGTTGTATCATCATTATCATGGAAATGAGAAGTGTTTCTGCTAATGGCCTCTTGCAAGAAAATCACAACTAAAACCATGCTTCCTGTTAGGGGATCAATATTTGCTACAACCAGCCATCCAGAAGTTAGCCATGGTGCACATGTTAGTTTAAAACAAAGTGTTTTAGATGGTCTCACTCCTCTTTCTTTTTCATCTGTTTGCTGGTCGAGAACTAGGATGGAAAAGAAACCTGGATTTTTACATCCTTGAATATTGAAATTTTAAAACAATACTTTAACCAATAGAGCTATTTTGCTTGAATAATTTGGTTGGTTAGATTGTTCTCTTAAAAATTCACTATTAAGAAATCTAAATGTTTAGACTCAATTCCCATGCTAATACTGTCACTGGTCAGGCCAAAACACCGGGAAAAATGAAAAACACTATAACTTGAAACATGGTGTTATTGTTCTTTGTTATTATTAACATTTGAATGTAATTGGAAAATTTAAATAAAGTTTAAATTTTTTCTAAAGGTATTCAATATCTAATATTTGATGGTGGAAATAGTCCAACATGTAATTATAAAATATATTGTCATGATTAAATCATTTTAGAATATTAAATTGTTTTGTACAAATAAAAACACTGTTCCTGTATAACATATATGTTGAGTCAAACGTAACCCTTCAAGGTGCTTAGACTAGCAACCAATCAGAGTTTTTATTTAATAGTTTAACAGTCACAGTAAAATGTGTTAATCAAATAATAGAAGCTGAGATCTCATCATATTTGTTTAATAATAAGGAATTTCACAATTTTTCAGAGTTCTTTAAAAGTCCAATAGCAAGATTGTTATATATCTGAATAACAAGGTTGAAAATTAGCCACTTTAAAATATAATTAATTGTGTTTAGATTTTGACCAATAAAAGTTTTTTTTGCAAAGTTCGCTAAACCAAAAATTATATTTATAAAGAGAGGGTTTGAACCCAGATGTTCAAGCTCCCTTTAGTCATCTATTTCATCCTGTGTAACCAATGCACATAACAACACAAATGTGAAAAACAAATGATCTCCAATATATATATATATTTCATGCTGAACCAACACATCAGTTGGTCCAGATCATCATCTGCCATATATATATATATATATATGTCCACAATCTTCTCCAAAACACATCACTTATTTACCAGTAAATCACTATCTCCTATATCCACTTCATCATGTCACTATTCTAGATACAAATACTAATCATGATCTAAAGAATATATAGTTAGAGATAGTGAATACTACTACTCTGACGTATATATATATGACATACGCTTGATGTTTATGTAACGAACTCGCTGATGGGTTTTGCGCTCTGCAACAGTTTTCTTTTTGTATCATATATATATATATCCACAGAAGTTCTTTTGGTTAATTTCTTGAAACAGCCTCAACTATCATAAAATTCATAAAAAAAAAGAAAGTGAAAGCAAATGTCATCAATTCAAATCCCATGAATCTCGTATTTTAATGTTAGCAGCTTGTCTATTTATTAACTGCATTTTATTCCTATTTACAAAAATTGCCTCTTTAATTTTTCTTTTATTATGGTTTCTCTCTTCATGAAGAATTTTCTCATTTTCAAAATCAATTTAAATTCATATTTACATGTTTTTTCATGATCAAAGAAAACTGAAGGAGACATTAAATCACCATTATTTTTACTTTTGACATGCTTATATAACAATTCATGCTCCATCAATCTCTTCTCAATACTGCACCTAGATTCACTTATATATGATAGCATACAATCACAAAAAATTGATATATGACTACTTTTCTGCTTGACAGGTATGACATCTTTAGAATTATTGACTAATTTATTAATATTGTTTGGAACGTAGAATGAAACATTAAACACATTCTTATATATATCTTTAAAAAATTTCACTTGTGGATTTGAAATAAATGGAATAGATATTCATTGTTCACTATTAATCTTCATTTCCTTTAAATCATTATATCTTTTTTTAAATTGACATAAAGGATTGTTTATTTGTTCCATTTTATAACCAACATCAAGCAATTCCTTGGCAAATATCTCAATATTTTTCAGTTTATCACTTTGGTAATGACATAATTTTTCATTCTGAAACAAAAAAGATCTAAAACTTGCCATCTTATGCATCATTGGTACTTTTGATTTACAATTGATATATCCTCTTTTTTGCAGTGGCTTAATTTATAATTTAATATACTGTTATCTCTTGTAATAATTAAATGTAAATATTTAATATTTTTGTCCTGTTCCTTTTCAATAGTCCATTTCAAGCCATTTACCTTATTTAATTTCTCTACAAGCAAATTTATAGTATTAGTATTTCCACAAACAAAAACGTCATCCACATATCTTTTGTAAATTTTAATATCTCCAAAAGTACACATATTTAAAATACTACTCTCATATGTAGATAAAACGATTATTATTATTATGGTGATGATGATGTTTCAAGAGGCCTTTTATTGTCTCAAATGAATACAACGTTAGTGGTTACATAGTAAATGCACTGCTACAAGTTGATTACAAATTTTAACATTTACATTGTCATTTTTGTTCATTCTGGATTTCCATGAGCTTAATTCATAGTTCTTGTCTACATATAATATCCGGATTGTCCGTTCCACCTAGGTCAAACAGTTCATATGTTATAACACAATTTTCATTTTATTTTATGTCTTAAATGGGTCATGATATAATTTATCATTTAAACCCCATTAGCAAATCAATCACTTATAGCAGAAGGGGGAAATTGATGCAAAATTGTCCTTGTTGCTAATTTGACATGCTTATCCTTCTAAGTATCTTTATAATGTTTTATTTTTCCAAATTATAATGTTCAAACAGGTGTTACAAAGATCTTATTAGATCTAACTCCCAAGTTTTAGTCCTATATTCCTTTTAAATGTGTCCTGTTCCCAGAATTCACTGAGGTTGCAAGATTTCAAGTTTTCAAAAAAACCCACACTATACCGGTTCCTAGGAGTTTTATCATTTTTGCCACTATAACATTAATTTAATCTTAAGTAATGACCAGGTGGCTGCATGAATGTCAGGTCTGGCCAGTGTCTTATCCCTTTTCTGTATCATTGCAAGTTAATTTGAAAAAGTAGCCAAATGCCTTCTGGTATTGTTACCAATTAGGAAGGTGCATCTAATGCGCCAGTATGCATAGAGCACAAAGGTTGCTGCCATGACCCTTGGTGTTAATCTCTCTCTAAATGCAAAAATTAATTGATGCATTGTTACATTAGACTTCCTGTAATTGCTAGTTATCAGATTTCTTATCTGCCTAAGTCCCTCACAGTGATATATTAGATGAGATAGGGTTTCTTCAGCTTGATGGCATAATGCACAAAAGGGATCAAAGAAAGTATATGATAGGTAATGCAGACAAGTTAGGTTTTATCAGAAAATTAAAAAACTTTGGTTCTAAGGCTCATCCTTTACACCTTTTAACCAGTTGTTTATTATTAATTCCCAGTATCAGTTCCAAAGCAATTGTGTTATTATCTTCATGTATTAGTTCATAAATTCCCCAGTGTTTGTACTTATTAATAAATTGCTCTGGAATTTTTGATTCTGTTTTACAATGATATATTAATTGTTCAAAATATGATAAATTTTTTTGGTGGTGGTTTATCAGTTGGAACGACCTCTATGAGCTGCTTAATTTTAGGGAATTGTTTAACAATATCAATTATATTGTTTCTTATTCTCTGTCAAAAATACTGATATCATGTAACCCCAAACCATTTTTATTCTGTGGTTGACATAGTTTTACCATTGATATTGCCATGACTTTCCTTGACCATAGTAGCTGATTGCAAATGGTCTTAATTTTAGAGATAAAAGGCTTTGAGAAAGCAACCATCAGCATAAAGTAAACTATCTTAGTCATCATCAAACTGTTAATTAATTGAACCTTAGAATATACTGACATATAGATATTGGCTAGAGAGTCCGCTATTTGCTGGATTTCATTTTTCAATTTGTTCTGCAAATAACATCTCATTCCAGTAGTCCCCAAATGAAACAGAAACCTGAGGAATGAGCCTGGCTCTGCCTGAAAGATGGATGTACATGGCCTTCCCATGAAAAGTGCCCATTCTGTTGTTTATTCTGGATTGAAACCTAGTTTAAATTCCTTTGAGTATTCTTCTAAAATCATCTGTAGTTTTGGTATCTGCTTTTTTGATGTCAGGAAAACCATAATATCATCCATGTATGCAATGCAGGTGAGTTTTTGACCTGTACCCAGGATGTCCATTCCCTCAAATGCCTGTTGTAACTAAACAAGAAGAGGATTTATATATAAATGAATAAGATGGTACTAAGTGGGGACCCCTGTGAAAGTGATTTAGTTGGGGTGAAAGCTGGTGAATTTCTGCCATTTAGGGTGATGTGAAGCTCATGATTTAAGAGTAAATTTGTTATATATTGTAACGGGATAGCGTTACATGGGGTTTAAATCTAGGAAAATATATGTATCATCACGAGACAAGCCGATGTAAACAAACACACACACATTCAAGCAATACAAAAGATTCTTAGCGTTATATTTGTAACCTTTAATAGTTTTCTTCCCATTTTAAACTACATTTATAAAATACAGATAATAATTGTCTAATTAAATAGTTAAGGCTTTCACATAAAATTATTAATATAACATTCTCTAAAAATATAATAAAAGAAAATATAATATGCTCTAATAAAAATTCAAAGATAATTTCCACTCGTATACGCCACAGGATATTTAAAATGTTTATTTTTAAATTATAGTTTTAGCAAAGGTAAAACTCATAGAAAAGATTTGAGAAAAGATTAAATGCTCGACTTCTAAAATTAATGTAGATTGTATTGTTCTTGTAAAAACACGCACACGCATGCACTCAAAGTGTGAATGAATAAGGTTTGTTAACTGAGATTGCAACATGAGATTGCCGAGACCAAAATTTGCCTTAAGCAAAAAGGATTGAGTGAACATTACGTCAAACACGGACCTGAACGACAACTCTTAAAAATATGGAACTCTGGGGGGAGATTGGATCCCAAGATAAGGATCACCTCTTATAAATATCAAACAAAATCTATTCAAGGGCTTGTTCTGGCTTTTTCAAGTTTGTTCTTGTTTTTTTAGCTGGCTTGCTTGTTTGACTTAACCTAACTTAACGTGTATTGATATTTTCGCTTCATGTGCTTATTTAATATAGCGTGACATAGAATAATATTCTTTCAGTTTGCCGTATCCAAATCCAAGATGATCGTTATGAAATTAATACTTAGAGCGTCGATTGTCATGAGGGGCTAGAAAACCCTTCAGTGATTGATCGACGCTCCGCCACCAAATATCTCCGAAGCTATGAATATTTAACGACATCTCCATTTGAAATTAATGCTCCGATCAAATAATAATGTTCCGAGAAATACCAGAATCGTCCAGACCATGCTATGCTCAACTTTGAATAAAACAAATAACTTCATTATGAAGATGCCATATCCCACGTTCAAATCCTCATTTCATTCGAAGCAACGGGAGTCGAAATCCAAATCCTAGGTAAACAATTTATTTTTCTTTATGTTTCATTCACTCCATTCATAAACTCTTAAAGGCAATCTCATAGTTAACTAACTTACATTTGTGTAAATTAAATCATAAAAGATTCCGTAATATTTAACCTATTATTGTAACTTATCTTTGTGTAACCTCAACATTCATAAAATCAAATTTAATCTTAGGACTTTTCCAAAACATGAACTTTGACCTTAATTATTATCTAATAAGCCATCGCAATTACTTTAAGATATAAAATGAAATTTGTATTCCATATTGTATTATGTATAAAATATTTCTTTCTGTGCGAGTGCGTGAATGCGTGTGTGTGCGTGTGCAAATAAAATTTGAATTAATATTGCTTTTTTTTTATATTCAATAAATTTGTTCAGTATATAAACAAGTCGAGCATTTCTCAAATCTTTTCGTACAATTAAATTCTTACTTATTTCTTCTTTTTAATCATCAATAAAGTGATCATTTAATTACACTAATTTAGATTTATATTTGTTTACTTAACCATTTGTTTCTTTTTAAAATGTCTTTTGCTAACATCGTGCCGTAAGTCACGATGTTTATTTATTTACTCTTAGTTAAGATAGGTTAAGAATTGGGCGGGCCTATAATAAAATATAAATAAATGTTTAATGCGAATATTGAAAGTAATTCATAGGGGGGATGATCTTAGAAGTCTAATTGTTTTGGAGGGATGAACAAACAGCCGTATTGGTCGCCAACAACCAATAGTTAAGTCCAGTACGAGGATCACTCAGTTAATAAATAAAACTTCCTTCCCATTAGTGTACAGTGCGTCTTTTACGTAAGGAGTAATTGCTGAAACAATTACATCGTGGCCCTGAGTGACCCTATTGGTCCATGCTAGGAGTCGGAGCTGGTGGGCGGGATTAGACTTCGAAATCGTTTTGACATGACGTAAGGTGATGCGAGAAGTTAAATAATAATTAAATCATCGTGTCTGGTGCCCCCTTGTATTGATAGTGAATAATTACCGATATAAGAAAATAAATAAAGCTTTATGCTATGTCATGTTTGTTTCGGAGCTCTCGATCTCTTTTAGGAAAGTACGGATAAAGATATATAAGGCGGACGGTAACAATATATATATATATGTGTGTGTGTGTGTGATTTGGCATTACAATGTCATTCAATAATCTCAACAGTACAGATATATCAACATTGTCAAAAGTGGAAGCAATATCTAGCTGTACAACAATCGGGCCATATCTTTTCCTTTCTCTAGTCGATGTCAAAATAGCTTTAAATAACATAGCAGCTTGTGTGGTAGATGAATGTTTTTTTGCAAATTGAGCTTATTGATTTCAAATGCATATGGGATCTGTTTAATGAAGGAAAATGTAATCGTATATTATTAAGACATTCATATAGTTTTAGACTTAAGTTATTTAATTTGGTTTATTATACCTCTGCCTTTTATACTAGATGCCCAGTTTTACGACTTCTGCACATGCTATTATCATGGTGTTTTTTGGTTCATAATCTTGTAGATTCTTTATAAAATTTACGTTATAAAGTTCTCTTTTCTTATCAAGTTTTTCGGCCATCTTTAATTAGCCAAAATATTTTTACTTTCTCTTATCTTTTTTTTACTTTTGGAATTCTTTTGTTCTCTCCAATTTTACTTTTATTTCTAATTACATTAAAAAAAATACAAAAGAATAATTTAACTTTCATTGTACATTACTTTTTTAAAAAAAAAAATTATAGTCAAAAAAAAAATCTAAATTTACTTTTATTTTTTTTTTGCTTTTACCAAATGCCAATATATTTGCAACGTATACAAATAAACGTTACAATATATATATATATTGAAACAGTAAGATATGCCTTACCAATCTTAGTTTCACCTTGTCTTCCTGTTTCCTACCCTCATGCCTTAATTAAAACCCTAATTTTATCGTATTGTGTGTGTACTGCATATATTTACCAAAATCCCACCTAAATTTATATGTCTAATGGGGTGCCCAGGGTTTTATAATAATTAAAATTGTCTTAAACGGTTTTATTTTCAAACCGTCGAGTATATATTACGTATATATGCTTGTACAATAAAGTAGGTCACATATTCTCATCTACACACATACTGCGATAATATTTAAAATATTATAAAAATAATTGTTGTTTAAAGTTAGTTTGTTTTGAGTCTGTTTATCTTGTGATATTATATTCGCTATATTTGTTTGCATTTAATAAAATAATATCACTGATAAATAGATTCTGGACATTAAATTCAAAAGAAAGTTATAAATATAAAATTTTATTTAGTTTTTCAAAATCATGCCATTTTTCTTTTTAAATCAGTGAGGGTAGGGAAAGAACAATAGTGGCTAATTTTAACTATATTGGTGCCAGTTTTACTAGTAGATTTTGATAAGATTAAAAAACAGTGCTTATGAGCAGATTTAATTAAAAAATGCAGTCCGTGTTTTCCAATTTATTAATAAATTAAGGAATGGATTTTACCACCGCAGGGTTAGATTATAATCAGAGAGAGCATATAAATAGGGCTGATTGGTGATTATCATTAATTAATCTGCCTGATATTGTGACAGCAAAAGTTATTTCTGTAATTTTGAAATTGATATTTTCTGATAGCTTGTTTTATTTGCATTATCAGACTGACTGGCTTGTTTGTTAGTTTAAAACAAGTTTTGCAATCATTTAACCTTAGAATAATGGGGTAAAAGGGCAGTAGGCTGTTTTCCCTCAGGAACCAGTGCCTTGGCCATCCATCATTCACCATCCGATGTCCTGTCACCATATCATCAAGCCCAACTGAACCAGCCCAAAGAATGCTGCTCCTGAAATCTATGTACTAACTGCTGCTGCTGAACAACAAACCCAGGAAAATCAAAATTTGCTTAAGAACTCTAGTACAAATTTGGAAATGCCCACGGACGGATCTGAAAGAATGAGGTAATAAAGTTAACCCGAGATCTCGTGAAACTTTCATGCTATAGCTAATAAATTTTATATACTCCATATTATGTATTTATTCAAGTGTCTTTTAATGCATGCTGAACTTGTGCTTGGGTTAATTTTCTTATATATCTGTAAATGTTTTATTTAAATCTGTATTGTAATGTAAATATCTAATTAATTTCTTTAGGCAAATGTGAGTTACATAGGGAAGTTAAATAATGCATGGTTGCCATCTTAGTTTATTAAACTGCAAACACGCATCCCCTTCCCATCTATTATATATGTTTAAAAGTATTTCTTACATATAATAAATTTGTTAGAATAAGTATTTATTTCTCTAAGCTTTGTTGAGAGTCTGCTGGCGATTAAAAATATGAAATTTGAGAGAGAGCTATTTCTGTTCTTTAATAAATTGCCTTTTTTTTACTAAGTATATTTTAAAATTTAACTGTGTTGCTAGTGAATGTGCTTGGGTGCTGAAACCTTACCATTTTCAAAGGTCGTCAACGGTTAAATCCGTTTCCCCTATTTTACTCCGCAGTTCCCAGTACTGTGCTATAATGGCACATGGGAATTATTTCGCATATGTCCCCACAGTTACAAAGCTCCTGGGTGCGGGCCAGGCTTGAGCTGTGAGTGGGCTAGAGATGCCCCAAATAAAAGGCGAAATGCCTATCCAAAGCCAAGACCTTTTCTTCATAGTATTTTATAAAGTTGTGTAATCAGAAACTGCATCCCCTCCTCGGCATTATATCACTGGCACCACCGTACATTTCCATTAGTAATTATTTTACATGAATTCCATTATTTTAAATGAATTTTTTAAGTCCGTTCAGCATAGCTTGATCTTATAATTTAGCTAATCATTTCACGAGCGACTCTCTGTTTTCCATTTAAGATTTCAACTTTAAGTAGTTTTAGAATATTAAAATTCTGTTAAAGACTTTACATGACTCGCACATACCTACTGTGTCACTGTATTTTAGACATATATAAACTATAACCAAGCACGAGGTATCAGCCATCTTGTTTGCTTTTGTATATAGCTATTAAATTTATAGCTAAAATTTTGTTTAACATTTAATTATTAAATATTATCTTTAAATTTATTTTTCTTTATTTAATCGAGGTGCAATATAAATTACATAGCATATTAGACTTATCTTGGGCACATCTATAAGTTATTGTTAAATGAACCTAGGGCTATTTTAGATTTAGAGTCTTTTGTTTTCTCCCTGATCACTGGCACCGGCATGAAGTTATACTATTAGTAGCATCAAATGTGTTATCACGTAGAGGGCATTGTGGAGTTTAGACTTTGGATTTGAGCTTGGGATTTCTGGGAGCTAACCCTTCCTAGTGTTGAGTTCCATGTCTAGGATTTAAATTCTGCAGTGTGTTAGTGAGATAGATGAGTCATGACCATTACAATATATATGGCTGCAGAAAGAAGTTTGCTATTAACTGAAAGGAGACCCTTTGATTTCTCTTGGAAGCCTTAAAGGAACCAAGCAGGGCAAATTCCTAATGTCCACTCCATACATTCTTGTCATTGCAGCTGTTATTACTATGTGATTATTCATATAGTATATGAACATGGATAGGCAGCTCACCAACACGCATTAGCCAGCATGGTGAGTTTATTGGCTTTTTACCTCCGAGTTTAAGAATATTTTTTCCAATATATACAATCATGATAGACAAAAATAAATGATGGCCCTTATTCCTAGGAGGCTGTAAAGTCACCAACCAAGGCAGTGGTTGGGGACCAAAGGCGGAGGGTGCTAAAAATCCCCTGATTGCAGACTCAGGCTACCATTTGATGATTTTTTATTTAGGGACTTACAACTGCAGATCACTTTTAAGTGAAGGAAGATTACAAGAGTTTGAAGAAGAACTGAAGTACTGTTTTATATTAAATGGGATATTATTGAACTTTGTGAAGTTAGAAAAAAGGTGAAGAAACAATTGATTTAAAAAGTGGACATATACTCTACTATAAAGGCACAAATATTTTAAAATACAAGTGAAGTGGAATTTATTATAAATAAAAAATGGAAGAATAACATTGTGGAGATTGATGGTGTATCGGACAGAGTGGCAAGATTACTTTTACAACTTAAAAACAGATACCAAATGCAGATAATTCAGGTATATTCCCCAACAAGTTCTCATAGTGATGAAGTTATAGAAGATTTTCATGTGGACATACAAAAGATTTTAGATCAGAGCAAACAACATTTTAAAATTGTTATGGGAGACTTTAATGCTAGAATTGATAAACAAATGAAAGATGAAAGTGTGGTAGGTAATTTTGGTTATGGTAATAGAAATGAGAGATGACATAGACTTGTGGAGTTTGCAGAAAAAGAAAAACTTTATATTATGAATTCTTTTTTTGAGAAAAGTATTAAAAGAAAATGGACATGGAAGCATCCAAATGAAGGTACAGCAGAATTGGATTATTATTTGATTAACAGAAAATAAATATTTCAAGATTGTAATGTTCTTAATAAATTTAACACAGGAAGTGATCATCGATTAGTAAGATGTAAGATACATGTTAATGCAAAACTAGAGAGACAAAAATTATTAAGAAAAACAATATTTACAGTTGATATTCCTAATCTTCAGAAAGATTCTAATGAATTTAAATTAGAACTTACAAATCCGTTTCAAGTATTAGTAGATTTTGAACATGATTCAGATTTGAATGACATTAATAGGAAAATAACTGATACACTTTTAAAAACTGCAAGATATCTGGTAGAAAAAAGCAGCAATTGACCAATAAAATTTCTTCTGAGACTAGAGAATTTATGAACAAAAGAAGGAATATGAAGATATACAACAATGATGCATTAAAAAAGATTGAATATCTCAAATTTTGTAAAATGGTGTGGAAAAGGGTCGAAAATGATATAAGAAAGTATAATTGTGAACTAGCAAGGAAAGCTGTAGAAGAGAATAAAAGTCTAAAGAGTGTAAAACACCATTTTGGTATTGGTAGGAAATTTATATTTGCAATAAGAAAAAAAGATGGCATTATTACTAAAAAGAAAGATGACATCATGAAATGTGTAGAAGACTTCTATCAAGAATTATAAAGCAATAAAGAACAAGTGCCTCCTATACCTATTATTTCTTCTGAATTGCCCAGAATTTTGAATGAGGAAGTGAGACATGCAATTAAATTTATGAAGAAATAGAAATTTTTTTAGCAAAGTTATATACCAAATGTCTAAATGATAAGGATGTACCAGATGATTGGAAAAATACAGTATTAATATTAACATTTAAAAAAGGTGATAAAGAAGATATTAGAAATTACAGACCTATCAGCCTTTTATCAGTTTTATATAAAATTTTTACCAAGATAATTACAACTCGTCTACAGAGAACCTTGGATTTCCACCAACCAAGAGAACAAGCTTGATTTAAAAGTGGTTTTAGTACAGTAGATCATATCCAGGTATTAAGAGAAGTTATAGAAAGGACAAATGAATATGAGTTTTGCCATTATGCTTTGGATTTGTAGATTATGAAAAGGCATTTGATTCTATAAAATATTTCTTCAGTGATTATTGGATCATCAAGGTATAGATCCAGGATATTGTCAGATTTTAAAGAATATTTATAAAAATGCAACAGCAACAATTAGATTACAGAATGATAGTAGAAAAATCAACATTGAAAAAGGCATAATACAGGGTAATTCCATATCTCCAAAACTTTTTAAAGCAGTGCTGCAAGAAATATTTTGTGTGGATTAAAATGGGAAGCTAAAGGAGTGAATGTAAATGGAGATTATTTAATTCATTTAGATTTTGCAGATGATGTAGTTGTTTTTACAAATAATGCTCTAGAGCCACAGGAAATGTTGCAGGAGTTATCAGATGAAAGTAGGAAAGTAGGACTAAAGATAAATGTTAAAAAGACTAAAGTAATGTTTAATATATTTTCTCAAAATATGAAAATAAAGATTGATTGTGATAAGTTAGAAGAAGTTAACAGTTACAAATATCTTGGTCAGATTATTAATACAGATGGAAACATAATGGATGAAATTAATCATGGAATTAAACTTGGTTGGAGTGCTTTTGGTAGAAATAACTTGATACTAAAAGGAAATATGCCTATGTGTTTGAAAAGGAAAGTTTTTAATAAATGTATTTTACCAGTTCTTACTTATGGATCTGAGATTTCGACACTTAACAGAAGAGCAATACAGAGACTTCAGACCACTCAAAGAAGTATGAAGAGATGCATGTTGGGAGTAACAAGAAGAGATCGAAAACACAATGTATGGGTAAGAGAACAAACAGGTGTTACTGACCTCATTGAAAAAATTTGAAGTGGAGTTGGGCTGGACATATTGCTAGAAGAAATGATAATAGATGAACAATTGAAATTTTAAATGGGATTCCAAGAGATTATAAAAGATCCAGAAAGAGACCACATGTGAGATGGATGGGTGAAATAAGAAAGTGTGCATGGGTGATGTGGAGAAGAGAAGCTAAAAATAGGAAAATATGGATTGAACTTGGAGAGACCTTTATCCTGCAATGGATTGATAATGGTTGACGATGATATATATATAGTTGTTATAAGGCAGCATTTAAATCTGATTTTATCTTATGTTATTATATTTAGATTCTCAAATGATTCCAAGCCTTTTGAGAAAAACATTTTATGATTTTAGCCTATAATATTCATTTTAAATTTTAAATGATAATATTAATACAAACATTGTTTACAGCTGTTTAGCTGTTGAAAAAAAAAAGAGAATCTAATCTAAGACAGGAGTTTCAATAATGTTTTCCCAATGATGTCATACTTATGTCATTATACTAGATATTGTTTTTATGGCATTTCATGTTGTTAAAGTCTTGTTTCCATGACTTTTTCTATTAAAAATCAAATTCATCCATTTATGCACTCCGTAAAAATTATTTTCTAACAAACTAGCATTTATGATGTTAAAATATTTTTTAAAACTTTATAAAAATAAGTATTACAATATGTTTTAAAAATTACAAAAAGAAACACAATTTTGCAAATACAAAATTAATTTAAAATCACATTTTAAATAAAGTATGCATCCCTTCCTATTTATTAATTTATACAGTAATCAATATTTTAAATATCTTATTTCAAATAAATAAAATATTTTGAAATAATATATTAATTACCTGAAATTGAATGTTTTTAAATTATCCCAAGATATATAAAACACGTGTAAATGCAACCATTCTTTTAACAATAATTTAATATCCATTTGTTTACATTTAAAGATTATCATTGAAACGAATGCAGTAAATAAAACGCCAATAAATAAATGTATCGATACTACTTTATTTTATTATTGCTATCCTATAAAACTATTTATAAAACTTAATATTAAACCTAATATTTTGCCGCGATATAAAATAATCAATAAAGTTTGATACATAATTTTTTTTGATACATTGCTAATTAAAAACATATACTGTACGGCCAATTTACATTAAAAAAGCATTTTTAAAATAACCATTTAATAAAACGTAAACATGTTTTGATTACTTTTAAATTAATTTAAACAATTTTAGAATTAAAATTAAACTAATAAAAGTTTATGTAGATAATGTTACGTCATAATACTACAGTGTGTAAATAATACATACATATAATGATATAATGTAAATCTCTTTCATAATGTTTTGTCTTCAGATCAGTTAGTTATACTGTAAGTAGAATTTATACAATTTATTAACAGTAAACTATATTTTAGGAATTTCTCATTTGTGAATAATGATATGGTTTTTATTAAGATATTTTGACAAACGTAATCTCTGGAAGTTCGGCTTCCTATAAGATGCATTCTCCAGAAATCTTTTTTATTCTTTCGTATTTAACTTCTCTATATTTATTTAAATAATGGATCCAATATTGTGTAAACATTTTAAAAATCCGTTTATAAATAATCATTCGAATAATATCGTGAAGATTGATTAATATTTTGTGACGGAGATAATGCCATTCTTTTTATTTTACTTCAAGCAACTGTAGGACAAGTCATTTATTTATTTTAATTTTACATTTTTTATTAGTAAAAATTAGTCAAAAATATATCTTGGGAACCATTTACTTTTTTCATTATGCCGTTATTTAAATGCTTCAAGAATATATCATCGAATAGAAGATAATGTATCATCGAAAAAAAAATCGTCTTAAAGGAATGACCATGTGGGAATCTGAAATAAAAAGCAAGTATACTAATGTTGATCTGAGATTTTAGCTGATATTTAGACTAGATTTAATTTAATAATATTTGGGCTAATATATAATTAGTGATGATGATAAAGATATTAAATATGATTCAATGATGTGAAAGGTATAGCAGTCTCAAAATTTTGAATCTATAATAAGAAAATTACATATATTTTATTCATTGCTTACAACATTTCTTTTTGTATATAGTGATTTGTATAGGACTTTTTTTATATTAAAAAAGTAATAATTGTCATTTTTGTAATAATGATTTTGAATTAAGATACAATGTATACTAATCCAAATCATTTTATTAATGAAAACGTTTAGTAATGAAAAACAAGCCTTTTACTTAGAATTATCTATTGTAAGAATGCAATAAATTAAGCAATTGACACATAAGAAATTTTAAAAAGAACATAAAATAAGAGAGGTGGCAAAAGCTTTTAACAACACAATTATTTTGAATAGATAGAAGCACTAAAAAGTATTTGTATCTTTTCTATTTGGTAATAGTAAATATAATGAATTGAAGATTTTAACAATCTAGTTTAAAAAATATTTTCATCACTACTTAAGATATGTTTAAGAATACAAGCGTCAAATACTATAGATAACAAAAACTCAATTGGATGTAAAATGTGGTCACTCATGTAATATAAATCACGTTAATGGTCAAAAGCATGATAAATTTAGATACTTAGAAATCACTGAAATTTTTTCAATTAAATATTTTATTTAAAATAAAAACAGAATAAAGATGCCATCACTATCAATTATATGTACGCTGGAGAAGAAATAGTCTGAGTACTAGTACATTGCTACAGTGCTTAGATAATTGATAAACTAATGGACTCAAACTAAGTTCAAGCATACAGTTGATGAATAGAGTATTTTGATCACCTTTTGCATAATAACACAAAATTCATATGAAAGCTTTTAATAATGTACCTATCTTATCAACAGTTTTAGATCTGAACAAAGATATTCAGATTAACAAACTTAAAACAGCTCTTGGTAATCTTAAAAATGGAACAGCCATAGATTCTGAAGAGATATCTTGGAAAAAAATTAAATATAGTGTTGATTTATACGTTTTTAAACTATTGGAATATTTAAAAAATATATGTCAAAATCATTTTAATGATGCTTATATTATTCAATGTTTTAAAAAAAAACAAAGTTAGATAGTGCTGAAATAATTACCATTAAATATTGTAGTTATTCACAAGAAATAAAAGTAATTATTATAAGGATATTAATGTTGGCTAAAGATTTAATAAGCATCACTATCCCAATGTATATTGGTTATGCAAGTTTCCAATAAATGATGACATAGAAATGAGGTTAACAAAATCTTTTCTTAAATATAGGTGAAGTGTAGATAATCTTTATGTAGTCTTCAATCCACAATACATCTGATGCATAGAATATGTTGAGTAGTAACACAAAATTCAGATGAATGGTTGTAATGATATAACTTTCTTATGGATGTCTTTAGATTTGAACAAAGATATCCAGTATGTTGAAGTTACAACAGCCACAGTTTGTGGTGAGATAACTGGAGAAAATATTCAATATAGTGTTGACATATTAGTTTCAATGCTATGGAATATTTTAAAAAATATATATCACCTGATTATAAAGACCTGTATATTATTCAAAGTTTAAAAATTAAAGGATCAGAAAACAATGAAATAATTATCACTGAGTAGAATAATTATCGACTACAATAAAAAACTTGACTATTGTTTCTAGTCATAGGCTCAGTCTGGTCATGAGAAAGAAATTAGTTGTAGATATGAATAAAATAACATTGTAAGAGAATTTAATAAGTCCTCCTATCTTGTATATATTGATTACTGAAGCTTACAATAGATGGCAGTACAGAAAGTAGCTAAATACAGTTTCTCAATATATATGTACATGTATAGTTTATGGTTGTATTGTGTTTTCTTATTTGTTTTAGACTCATAAAATGATGGTTACATGACTCACTGTTACATTAGAGCAAAACTTTTGCAACTATGGGGTTATATCCCAATATGCAGTCATGTAACTGAAAATGAAGATCATAAAAAAAATTCTAAATATTCAGCAGTAAAGACAATATAAAATCAAATGCAAAATGAATCCAAGGTGTTTCTAATAGTATTTACTCATGTTGTGTTATACGACTTCACTACATTTATGGTTCTTTTTCAAATAAGATTTATTGTTACAATGCACATTAGGCTATTATACATTTATGGTTCACAATACAAAATATGCACACATTGCATTATGCATGATGGCATGCATTGTAAAATAACACTGCCAGAAATAATTTCATACCAGATTTAAGTCTGTTTTTATGTTAGGAATTGTAGAGATTGTGTGTGGGTGTGCATACAATGCTTTCTGCTCACCAGGTAACATAGTTGCTTGTTATAAAAAATAATATTTCCAACCATTATTTCTCAACATTTAAACAAGCAAAACTCTCCATACAGTAGTGCTACTCAGTGCAAGTCAGAGTAATCAATGGATGCCAGAAGGCTTGTGCATAAAATCACTATCTAGTGCCTACTCATCCAATATCCCCAGACTAGTTTCTGGTTTATGACCTTTGTTGGTGAGGAGCCTTGGATCTGAGAACACTGCACTTATATCTTAGGATCTAATGCAACCCTCGAGCAACCACCTTTTATTTATCTTTACTTAACTATAAAACTTTGTCAAGCATTGTTAGCCGAGAGGTCATCACACCTGCCTTGCAAGCAAGTAGTTTGTTGCAGTCGGGTGTGGGTTCATGCCCTGGCCAATGCTATGACATATGGAAAGAAAAAAAACTATAAAACTTTTCTCAAATTGAAAAACACTGATATTTTCAACCCAAGCTCATTAACTTATATAGTCATATAGGTCTGAGCTCAGCTCAGTACCCATACATTTTTGGTATCTTTGGTTTCTTAATAACCATAGCCACTATTACCCTATTAGGCAGAATTGGTATTAAAACATTAAAAATCACATCATTTCTTATGCTTGTTCATAACTGTTATTAAAACAGGCAAAACCTTCCATACAGTAGTGCCACTTAGTGCAAGCCAGAGTAATCATGATGTTTAGCGATCTGTGATGTTTAGTGGTTTAATACCAATCCTGCCTAATAGGATATTGATGGCTATGGTTATTAAAGAACCAAATACACCAAAATGTATAGGTACTGAACTGAGTTCAGACCTATGTGACTATATAAGCTAATGAACTTGTATTGAAAATATTATTGTATTTTCATTTTATTCTCATAGTTTTGTAGTTAAGTAGACATAAAAGGTAGTTGCTGGAGGGTTTCATTAAATCCTAAGATCTAGATGCAGTGCTCTCAGATCAAAGGCTCCTCACTGATGAAAGCCATAAACCAGAAACCAGTCTGGGGATATTGGATAAGTAGGCACTAGATAGGGATTTTATGCACAAGCCTTCTGGCATTCATTAATTACTCTGACTTGCACTGAGTAGCACTATTGTATGGAGAGTTTTGCCTGTTTTAATAACAGTTATTTTATTTAAAGTAATATTCTTTATTAAACACAAATGATATTTACATAATTACAAAGGTTATATTAAGTTTGTCTAACAACATTTCTTCAAAACTGTCATAATACTCAAGGCATTTTTCTCATTACCTCATACATTTTTTTTTTACCTTACTAATACATTCTTAGACTGGAAGTGGGTTTTCCTACCATATTTCACATGTGGACAGAGCAGTTCCTCCCTACACCGATTCAATAGTATTCCTAGGCCAATATTTTAAACATACATTAAAGTAATCATTCTAATCTCTATCTAGCTTTCTCAGCCAGTTGAATTTTTTATCATCAAAAACCAAAGAGCATCTAATTACCCATATTGTTTTCAATGAATGGATTATAACATTTGCATTATGCAGATTGAAACTAATCACATATTTTTAACAGGTCTTTTAGATTAATTCTTGGCCTATGAAATACTTTTGATCTCAGATGCCGGAATGCATGGCATTCCTCTAGCAGGTGTGTAAATGTTTCACTGCTCTTCTTGCAAAAAATACACATTTCATCCAAACCCATTCCAGGCTTTTATTAAGGTAGGAGGTAGTCAGCAAAATTCCATTTATCAGCTTAAAAATAAATTTCATGGAAGATTGAGGTGTATATATCAAGTGGAATTTTTTAAGAACACTTTTCATTGAACACCCCAACCAAGAATTTTCATTGTGATAATCTCCTTTTGTTAAAACTTTATATTTTATTCCATCTAGACTTTGGACATTTAGATCATCTTGTAAATCTTTGTATGTTATAAACATGTCAGCAAGATGTGATCTTCTCTCAGCTCCCATTTCATTGTAAATTATTATATCACCAGTAGGGGGACTAAAGGACTGATCCTTCATTATGTTCAAATAAACCCTGGCAGTAATAAAATTAACATAAGCTTTTGGGTCGATTAAATTAAGCCCACCTTTATCTATTGGTTGCTGTAGTACAGAGGTTGAGAGGAGGCTAGATTTCTTCCCCCATATGAATTTCTTTGCCATCTGTATAATCTTTAGGATCGTTTTGTTGTATAGTTTCAACCAAGGTCCATAATAGCTAAGGACTCCTATTGCAATTGCATTGAAAATCTTGGTTCTAGTCACTTCATAGAGTTTAAAATATGAAAAACTATTAATTCTTTCTTCTATTTTTTTTTGTTACGAGTTGATTTAACTGATGATTCATTTTAGTTTTGGATAAGTACAGGGGGAGGCCAAGAAATGACTTAGGCTGAGCTAAAAACTCACTTGGTATTCTTTTCCCTGTTGCCAATTGCCAAGCTGCCAACTTAGCAAACTGTACAACTGATCCCGTAGCCTGTTGAAATTTTTTAACCTGATTCATAACTATATCAATATTATAACTGTTTTTGAAAATTATTATTATGTCATCTATAAAGGCCATGACTTTTATTGAAACTCCCAAATGGGGCAGGTAGATTCCATTAATTATTATTTCTATTTCCTTTAACATAGGGTCCACATAAATAGCAAAAAAGAGTGCTGCCAACAGTGAACCCTGTGGGATACCTTTACCAGGGATGAAGAATTCCGACCTCCTCATAAAGTTTTTATAGGAAATTTTATTAGTAGTAATATAATTAATTATTGTATTTATTAAATATTGATCATCTTTTATCAGCCCATTTAGGCATTAAAGAGATAAGCCCAGTCAACCAAGTCAAATGCAGATTTAAAGTCGATTTTCAATGCAAAGTACTGAGTCAGATTCAAGGCCTTGGCATACTTGATAGCTTCTTGTATTTTAAGAGCTGCGTTTATCACTCTCTTACCTTTCACAACATGATGCACTGTTGAAATTTTGTCACTGACACTTTTAAACAATTTTCTTTGTAGGATTCTAGCCAGTATTTTAAAATCAATATCCTCAATCGATATATTTCTTAGGTCTTCAAATTTAGGTATTTTTGTGTTCTTTTCTTTTTTTAACACTAAAGATTACTCTTTTATTTATGCTGGGCCATTCAAATCTTTGCGAGCACATCTGATTAAAATATTTTAACATAGGCCCTATCATAAGATAATTGATTTCTTTATAAACTGATGCTGGGATCGCATCATTAGCCAATACTGTTTGCATTTTCAATCTATTAATTTCTTCTGTAATTTCTTGACACGGAATATATTTCTTCAATGTTTGCTTTGTCATTATCCTATATTGTTCACCATCAATATCCCAATTACCCATGGTCTGTTTCAGTCTTTCAACCATATATTCATCAACCTCATCACCTGATATTAGAGAATCTTCACTTGTCTTCATAGATGAGATACAATTTGTGTGAGGTATATAAATTTTTGCATAATTAATGGTTGGTTTTAATATATGTCCAAGCCCCGGAATTAATTTCCTTAGACTTAATGTATATGTATCTTCTTGCATTCTTCTATATATATTATTGTATTCTTCTTGTAGTTTACCAACCAGGTCTTTATTTTCTCCTAATTCAGAAATGACACTCAGTGTTTTATTAATCTCTATTATTCTATTTTTCATTTGATTTTGGGACATCATATTATTCGAAACATCACAGCACAAGTGTGAAATAAATTTTTTGAATTTATGCCAAGCAACACATGGAGCCAGGTTTGAAATCCGATTGTAATAATTCAACACTATGATAATGTTAGATATCTGATCGACCGAAAAGTATATCTGACTCCTAATGTTCCTCTTTATACTAAAGGCATATCTTTTATTTTCTATTATACTATAATTCTTTATCTGGAGAAGTATTCTTAAGTGGTCTAGAAGGCTACCAGAGAAGTATCAATAAATGAGTCCTTAACTTTAGCACTGGATACAAAGAACAAATCAATCAGTGAAGAGTATCTACTGTTAAAAAATGAATAGGCATCTTTGCCATATTTCATTTTCAACGGGTATACTGCAATTACTTCCAATTTCTGTTCTAAGAGTTTGGGAATATTCTGGTAGGAGCAATTGAAATCACCGCTTACCACCACAATACCCGGCTTTTGTAACAACTTATTTTGAACGCTATGAATCATGTTAGATATATCATTACCCTTGGAAATCGAGTACACCACAATTAGGTAATGAAGCTGGTCAAAAATGACAAAAGACACTACTACATAGTTTACTTGTAAGAATATTGTATATTTCTTATACCTGCACTCATATATATTAGCACCGCTACTCCTTGTGATGATTTCATGTTAGGTTTGTACAGAAATAAATTTTTATTTGTGAGTTTTTCCAAAAATCGATGGGGATGTTTTATCACTAATCTTTGTTTCAGATAAAATATAATATCATATTTCTGAGATGCAATGTAATCCAAAACCTTATCTGCTTTATCACCTCCATTCATACCTCTCACATTAATTGATATTATATTTAGTGATTTATTCATGATTTGGTAATAGATTTGTCATTTTATATGAATGTTACTCTCCAAATTATCCTCTTTTTTTTTAGTTTTTATTCCATCATATTCCTTATCATTATCGTCATCATTTAAAGGTCATGTATCCTGAATAGGCAATGTTTGCACATCAGTATTTTCCAGCTTAGAATCATTATTGACCTTTTCAGCAATATCTTCCATGTTGATTTTCATTCTGCCTTCCTTTTTATTTACTTGTTGCTTGAGAGATTCTACCGATTGAGTTACGATATCCATGTCTTCCACCACACTTTCCAACAGTTATGAGCAAACAACATATAAGTATTGAATTAAGATATCTTTGGATTGGATTGTGTGTTATTGTAAATTTTTTATCTATTTCTGTTGTTTAAACATTGGTGATTAATTTATGCTATCCGATAAACAAATGAACTAACAGTTATTATGATGTTAATTCAATCCCTATTTCTTCATAACCAAAATTTATTATATACAAATTATTACAGCATATTTTACTTATTTATATGTAAATAATAGGGTTACATGAAATGTAAATTTCAGACGACATTCATTTACATATACGATTATTTGCATTGTAATCATAATTTATATAAATTATCGTCAATAAACTATATTTTAAATGTTTTCATTCTCATAAAATTTCAAAATTTTTCCGGAAGTTCGGCTTCCTGTAAGACGCTTTTCCAGAAAGCATTTTTATTGTTTCTTATTCAATTTATCGTCAATTTTATTTTAAATAATAAATTCAAAATTATGTAAAACTTTTTAAAAGTTTATTTGTAAATAAACATTAGAGATATTATTGTAAAGATATTTGCTGAATATTGATCGAATCGAAGTCAATAGCTTCCTTTTTATTTTCTTCAAGCAATTCTATGCAAAATCATTCATTTATTTTTCTAAACTTTTATTTGTAAAATAAGCCAAAAATTCATTTTGGAAATCATTCACTTTTTTCAAGAGTCTTTCTTCAAATGCCTTAAGAAAGGGTCGTGGAATAGAGATTGCGTAGAAAAAACGGTGTTGACCTAATGATCATGTGATTATTGTAAAAATCACAAGTGTACTAACGTTTATGTGAGTTTGCCGTTTACATTTAGATTACAAAAGCTATGATAGTATCTAGGATAAAATGCTATTAATAAACTGAATAAGATATTTAACTACAATATACTCTGTAAAAGTTACGACTGATGAAATTTTGAAGCTGAAAACCAAGTCATAGAAAAAAGATAAGTAAACAATGTTTTATTTTTTTTTTACATTGTTTATGAACTATCTTTTACTAAATGACAAATAAGTAAACAATGTTTTATTTTTTTTCATTGCTTATGAACTAACTATCAATGACAATAATAATTTGCCTAATTCCTTTGTGTTCAAGCTAATAATATCATTTATGTATTTTTTTTTTCTCTAATACTTCGTAGACTAATCCAAATCAATTTATTAATGCAAAAATTTTGTAATAAAAAACACAACTCTGTCACAGCTTATAGGTAAACAGAACTCAACTGGAAATAAAACTGTAGATAAACAACAACTCAACTGAAATGAAATGTCATCAGATGTCGTACAATATAAATCACCTGAATAGTCCTAAATGTAAATACATAGAAATCATTGAAATTTTGTAAAAAAAAAAAAAAAAAGAATAAAAGATTTTACTTAAATAAAAACAATAAAGAGATATCCCCAAGGTCAGTTATCTGCTAACTAGAGAAGAAATTATTGAAAACCTATTAGATAGATCACTGCACTGTTTGGAAAGTGGTAAAGAAGTGCATTCAATTGTACAACCAATGAATAGAATATTTTCATCATCTTTTACATAACACAAAATTCAAATGAATGTTTTAATGATGCATCTATCTTAACAATGCCTTTGTATTTAAACAAAGATGCCCAGATTAACACACTTAAAACAGCATTTGGTAAACTTAAAAATGAAATAATTGTGGGTCCTGATGACATATCTGGAGAATTTTCTCAGTATAATATTGATATATCAGTTTCAAAGTTCTTGGAATATTTAAAAATATATATGCCCCCTGGTTTTAAAGATCTTTATATTATTCAAAGTTGTACAAATTAAGGGGACAACAAACATAGAAATAATTATCATTGAAGACTACAGTTAATGGCTACAATAAGAATAGTTAAAAGAATATTGTTTCTAGTCACAGGGCTATGTTGAGTTTTTTACTGATGATCATAAATGAGAAATTAGCTAGAAATGTAAATAAAACAGCATTGGATGAGGATTTGCTAAGATTTACTATCTAGTATATATTAATGATTCAAACTTACAATAGATGGCAGCACTGAAATAGGCTAAACAGAATTTCTTCTGAAACATGTGTAAAATGTCAACAAGTGATGTTTTCTTGTTTGTTTTTGTAGTCACAAATTGATGGTTACCTGATTAAGCCTTGCATTGTAGCAAAGGTTTTAAATTATGGGTTGTGACCCAATAAAGTGTCATATAACTGGATGAGAGATGAGGAAAATGTAGTAGCACTAAACAATTTCAGAATATGCAGGAATCAATCATTAATACAAGATCAAATGTATAATCAATTGTACGTGTCAGCATTTACCCAGGTTTTATTATATGATTTAACTGCAGTTATGGTTCTAATGGCACAACATGCGCATATTACATTGTGCATGATATAATGTCAGAAAGGAGACTACTGAAACACTTTCAGATAAGATTCTACTCTATTATATGTTATAAAATGCAGTGTTTTTATTGTTTTACAAGATTTTCTATTGTTAGAGAAACATTTTACTTGAATTATCTCAAGTAAAGACTTTTATTTAATGTCTTTTACTGTCATTACCCCACATGTAAGCAGGGCTGGCAGAAAACAAGTTAAGCAATACAAGTGACATCAAAACAGTACAAAATTAAGTATACAATAGTCAAATATGTTTAAAAATACATATATACAAGCAACAAAGATTACAAATTATAAAATTATCATAAAAAAGCCTTTTTCGGCAAATTATGTTTTTTGCCCTTTTCATTATGTCTCCATGATTTAAAGCACATACAGCGACATCTATATCAATACATGAGAGAAGACAGATAAACAAATGGATATCTGACACGATCTATTATGTGATTTTTTTTCCTCAATTCTACTACAAAATTACTCTGTTATATATATTGAATGGATATATATCCATATATATTAATTAATTAACTATCCATTCTTTATCCATTTAACCACTTATTATTTAACTTAATGGATGTTTTGTATATATTCATACAGTTGTTTTTATTATACATGATATAGTTTGTTTCATATATTTTACGTCTATTAACATTTTTAATATAATCAAGAACACTTATATTATCAATACAATTTATTTTATGTCTGTACTGCAAATAATGAACAGTACAAAATTAAGTATACGTTTTTTTTAATTTTATGAATATTAATTAATGCACTTAGTTCATTATTTCTACAAAATAAAGAAATATAAACATCTTGAAATGGGACTTGTCAATTATAATTCACAACAGTTATAAAAAAATAGGATCAGAGAGTACTGAAATAATTATCATTAAATATTAATGTTATCTTCCACTACATTAAAAGTAGCTCATATGGAGAAAATAAATAACATTGGATGAGGATTTACTACTCAGTATACATTGATTACATAGGCTTGTAATAGATGGCAGCCCTGAAACGGGCTTGGCAGAGTTTCTTTTTAATCGTATCTGATGCTTGTGGAGATGATGTTTTATTATTTATTTGTAGTACTAAATTAATGGTTCCAAGACTCAGCATTGCTTTGGAACCAAGATTTTTAATTACATATTGTTACCCAATATGGTATTGTGTAATAGAATGTGGGAATCGCAAAATGGGGAGCACTCAAAAGTTTCTGAACATGCAGCAATCAAAACTTAATTCAAAATTAAATATCTACTGAATTGAACTTTTTCCTGGCATTACTTACTATGTTGCTTTTTTAACATCATTGCAGTCATGACTCTATATATGAACAGGTGTGTGTTGCATAATGCATGCTGCCATGCAACTCCACACAACCTTGTAAGAGATAATTTCATATGACATTTAATACTATTGTATGCTATGAAATGCCATATTTTTACAGTACATACAAAATTCTCTGATCTTAAGAAAACATTTTAGTTTAATTATACAAAACAAAGATTAAAATATTTCCTATTGTCATTTCTGAGCACATAAGTATTGGATTAATGTATCTTTGAAGCAGATTGGATTGTTTCTGGTTTTAAAAACTGCTATTATCCTATTCTTTTGCAAAACAAAGTTGTTTAATGTGTGCAGCCATATGTAGTCTTTTCTCATTATTTGTATTCTGATAAAGAAATAATGGAATTGTTACCATGACAATATTAATAAATTTCTTTATTTTGTACTCAATCATTGTAAAAGATCGGGCAGTCGATAAGTCGATCTCTACTCCTTCACACTTTCTAAATATTAGAAACAAATAATTACAGTATATTCTATTTATTTATAGGCATATAATAAATAAGCTTACAGTTAATGTAAATTTCTTGCCACATTCATTTGCCTATATGACCATTTATTTGTATTGTTTTACTGTATATTTGTGTGGGAGATGGTGATCTGGACCAACTGATGAGTACCAGTTCAGCACAAAATGCATATACTGGGGATCATTTATCTTTTATACATCTATGTGGTGATGTGCATCAGTTGTATAAGATAGATTGGATAGATATAGGAAAGTTTAAAGTTCGAGTTCAAGTCCCTTATAATTAAATTGCCATCAGTAAACTATACTTTAATAGTTTTTGTTGCTAATATATTTTTACAAAAGTTATCCCAGAAATTCAGCTTTCTATAAGAAGCTTTCAAGTGTTATCATTTTTGTTATGTTTATTTAACTTATCTCTATTTTACTTTTAAGTAATGAACCCTGTATTATGTAATCATTTTTAAAAGTCTATTTGTAAATAAACATTTCAGAAAACATTATAAATATATTTGTGTGAATATTAATATTTTTATACAATTCAATACTATCCTTTTACTTTTGTTTCATGCAAAATCATTCGTTTACATTTTTTTAATTTTTATTTCTAAAATAAGCCAAAAATACATCTTAGGAATTATTTACTTTTTTCAAGAGTATTTACCAAATTATTCAAGAATGAATGATGGAGTAAAGATTGTGTAGCAGAAAATGGTGATACACAAATGAATATGTGGTTAAGTTTTATAAAAAATATATACTAATTGTTCAAAAATATTACCAAATTCATCACTTCCTTTATTTTGCTGTAATATCTTTATATATATATATAATGCAATTTATCTAATCTGCTTTGAACACTTCAAACCTTTTATTGTACATATATGCATACTCAATCTTACTTTGGACCATCCTGCTGTCTTCTTCAGAAATTAAAGTAAATGTGGCCCTGAAGAAGAATGCAGGACAGTCAAAACTATGATTGTATGTGCATATAAGTACAATAAATGTTTTTTGATGAAAAGTGTTCAAAGTAGATTGGATAAATTGCATTTACTAATTGTTATGTTTATGCAAGATTATAACAAACATACTGTCATAAAATGCATACAAATATTTATTAAGCCAAACAAATTTAAAATAGTATATTTACAATATATACAATCTTATACCTTTGCCTGATATTGTTGACACTGTATAGCAGTTGGTTTGTGTGCAACTATTTGTATAAGGGATATGAGGCCACCTTCTATGTTCAGCTATGACTTCCAACTGTTTTCAGCTATGACTTCCAACTGTTCTGTGATCTTGCCTCATGTCTAAATTAGTTGTAGATGCTTCCAGTTCTAACGTGATCTTGTCTAACTGCTTTACCCATACAGTGGAGATAACATATATTTTGCCATTTAGATCTGACAGCAAATTATTGTTGATTTCCTTAACTCAACTGATTATTTATTGTCAGATTCCCTTCCATAATGAAAGCAATCAGATTCATTGAGCATCATTATACCTTGGTCTCTTACTGTCATTGGCTATGTGTTATCAGATCATACATTTTATTGGTCTTTGGAAATGAATGCTAAATCCAATTGAGATAAGAAGGAAACAAGATAATCAGAAAGAATGGAAGAATCTATTCCAAAATTCTGGAATGGCAATATAAAATAAAATGACTGTATTAATAAAAAAATATTGATTCAACTTTCAAATCCCAAATTATTATTAATATATCCCAGCAATTGGATACCAATCTGCAGTGTCCTATATATTAAAAAGTATATGGGCTATCATTAAAGTCATTGTGTACACATTAGCAGGAGAGTGATTATTGACTATCAAGGCAATCAAATATCACTCTTGGAGCAGTAAGACATAAAGTTACTATGCCTAGTAAAATAATTTATTTAACTCTTGTTATGTCTCTTAGTAAGCATAGTAATTCATTTACTTGGGCTTTACAGTGATTAAAGTAAACTGTTTCACAAAAATAAAAATCCAAAAGAAACTACTTAAAAGTAATTGATAGTAAACTAGATTTGAACTTTAGGACAATCATTGAAAATATAAATAATAAAATGCAGATCACTCAAATCCTATGCTGTAAATTTAAGGGAATCACCAAATTGATTTTAAAAGCTGTAACCAAATTAAAATTTCAAACAGGTGGATCAAACAGCAGATGGACAGCAGCACTACAGTCACAGACACCAGCTAAGGTTGAATTATACATCACCAGTTGGCAGTGAAGCCAACAGCAAAGATTCATCAGCCAGCGGTGATGAGTCAACAACATTCAAAGTTTCCAGCTCTATAAAAACACTGGACCTGCTAATAAAGACACTGAACCTGATGAAACCAGAACCTGATGAAACCAGAAATCAAACAAGGCAACCCTCACAGCATCTGAAATGACAAGTCTTATATTGTTCATTTGCATCACATGTCCAATCCAACAATAGTGTTGGTTTGCAATAGTAGATTCTATACTACCATATCCAGCAAATTGAAAAAAAAAATTGATTGGTTTTATAATTTTGCCATTCTATTTTTAGAATTTTAGAGAATACCTTCATATAAAATTTTTGTTAAGCCTTTATATTATATCCATAAGAACTCCAGGTCTCACATCCATACAATAAATTAGATAAAATGATAGCTCTATATATACCTAATTTAGTTGTAATAGTTATATTACCATCATCATCAACACCATTATTACTACTATTATTACTACTATTAATAATAGTAATAATAATCATCATCATCATTAAATAGTTTATTGCTCAGGAATTTATACAGTTTGAATACTAGAAGAGATGTAAGAGGATCATGGTCAATGGAACTTGAACTTCAAAGTCTGCCACTCTATCATTGCATCAAACCACACAAGATAGACCTGTAGCACTCTGGATTTCTGATGGTCATCCATCCAAATACTAACCGAATCTAATATTGCTTAACTTCTTCGATTAGATGAGAATAGTGTGTTCGTGTAATATCGTTGCAAAACATTATCTACACACTCGTAATTTAATATAAATCTAAATTGAAATTCAAGTATTATTTTTTATATTGTTTTTATTGTGAAAATACTTGAGAGCTTAATAAAATTATATATTATAATGGAATAAGTACATGCCGTTGCATTTCTTTCAAATAAAAGTGGAAAAATATATAATCACCTTCAAGTAGAAATATATGTATAAAAAAAAGAGAATTTAATAATTTTATTTGAATTGATATATATAATGTACAGATGGCAAACTAATTATATTCCGTAAAGTTTAAAATCTAAAAACAAGATTGTTTTAATATAAAATAATTTTTTTTTAAACAATGCTGTTAATTAGTTATTTTAATCTTAGAATGGAAATGATTTTCTAAATTGATGTAATTGCAAACAGATCCTTGGCATAAAGTGAGATAATAGATAAATTAAAAAAATACTAGTGATAAAAATTTTGAGTTCCCGCTCTAAAGAAAGCTGACCAATAACAATGGAAATAAGCACACGGTCCACAGAGAAAAGTCAAACCAGGTAAGATCTTTCCTGTAATTTGCTGATAAGAGTTCAAAAAGATATAAAAAGAAAACTTTGAAGTTGAGATTCAGATTTGGATTGCTCTTGCTGATTGCATGTTATTGAAATATATTTATAAGAGTATTGAGGATCTCTAAAATATAGGTGTCAGCAATAATTTACGTTTCCCATGTTTGCAGCAGCTGAAGCGGTCTCCAGAGTATGACGGTTCCGGAAAATGGCCAGCGACGGACTTGTCTCCAGCTACGACGGACTTCAATAAAACTTTGTATTCTATCAAGAACTACCATGACGGACTTCAATAAATCTACAGCATTGGAAAGTATGAACTTTTGCTTTAAATGAACTTTACTTTTATAAAACAAACTTTTCCAAATAGTAATTTTAAACATCACTTAATTTTTAAAACAAATCTTCTATCTGACTAAAATTTAAATTATTTGTTATATTTTCTTTTAATATGTTTAATATCATTTCCATTCTCGTAATTTCTTTTAAATTGTTAATTTAAAATAGGTGTAAATGGCTGCATAGATTCGTAAGATTGTTAGTTTAAGTGTGTTAATTTTGGGGCTAATTGTTTCTAACTTAGATCAGTGCTTGTGGATAGATGTACGGATGTTTTATGTCAATGTAATTAGAGTATGTGCATTGGATATTCGTTCGCTTGTATCGCGTTAGCATACAGGGCATAATACCCACCTGAACGCATGACCCAAAAGTGTAATCATCGTTGTCAGTGGTCGTAAACGTATTTCCTACGCCATTGATTTTCTTAACTCTGACTGGGAAAGTAAGCCAGCAAAGACCGCTATTCTTTTTTGCAGAGCATCTCTTCTCTATATATTTCAAATAATTTCGTTCTTGTATCATGGGGAAGATGCTCATTCCTTCCCTCCATGATTCTTTATTTCTCAAATAATATCATGCTATAGACGTAAATTCCTGTTAGCATGGTTGTGTTATGCTAATAATCTCATTTTGCATTGGTCACATCGGTATATCAGTAAACTAGCGTTGGTTTAAATGCGAGATTTTTGGCCTAAGGTTAAAAGGGATTGGGTTGATTATTGCATAATCTAAGTAGCATGTTAACGCTTATTAAAATATTAAAATGTATTTAAATCTATTAAACACTTCCATTTGTGCGTAGAATTCAAGTCAAATATATTCATTAGTTAATTTAATTTTTCAGAATTTTTTTTTTAATGTGTGTGTGCGTAATAGTAAAATGTTTGTTGGATTAATTTTAGCTGTCACTTATTTTATATATTTTATTAATAATATTTAAAATTCAGAATTAGAAATTTGAATGTACGGTGTGATGCTTTAACCTCAGCTTTTCCTTGAGTTAGTGACTGGTACTTTCGGTTCGATAAAAGAGTAATCTCTCCCGTGCGTATCTGCCTACTGTATAAATTTTCCATGTTAAAATGGCCTGATACCGCACTGGTATGGCAGATTAGGTGAAGGGGGTTAAGTCGACGATTATAATATTG
Organism: Epiperipatus broadwayi; assembly: GCA_028023455.1. Lineage (NCBI taxonomy): Eukaryota > Metazoa > Onychophora > Udeonychophora > Euonychophora > Peripatidae > Epiperipatus > Epiperipatus broadwayi. Next base: position 64,050 of record JAQFVV010006848.1, read on the forward strand.
TAATACATGCGTGCACATATCTAAGAATTCTTATTATAGCGACTTTGAACATATATTTATACTCGATATATTCATTTTAGAAATACATTTTATTTTTTTGTTTCATTATTTTAAATTATTTGAACATATAAGATTTATAATATTTAAAGTAACATCGCATTTCCGTAGTTCGACTTCCGACCTATTGCATACACTATATGTAAACGCTAATTTTACTGTTCACAAAACTTTAAATGACGTAATATAAAATAGGGTGGATAGAGTTTTATTTGAAGCTATTAAAAATTAGAAATGACGCAGTGAGATGAAATTAAAAACATCTACATTCTCATAATTTAAAGTAAATCTAAACTGAAATTCAAGTATTGTTTTTTTTATATATATTGTTTTATTGGGAATATACTTTAGACTTTAGAGTTTAATTAAAATTAAATATTGTTATAAATTTATATTTTATATACATGCTTGCACATAAGTAAGAATTTTCTTATTATAGCGCCTTTAAAAATATATTTATACCGTATATTCATTTTAGAAATACATTTTATTTTATTTTTGTCTTTCGTAAATGACATAATATAAAATAGGGTGGGTAGAGTTTTATTTGAAGTTATTAAAAATTTGAAATATCACAGTGATATGAAATAAATGTTTTAGAAATTAAAAACATGTTTTAAGTGTGGGTTACTATTAGTGAAAGACTAATTAAATCTCTTCTTAATTAGTTTTCTTGAAGATGAAAAACAAGTTGATTAGTTATCTTGTTTTGCTTACTTTGAGCGAATCAAAATTATTTATTAAAAAGCACTGTTCTAAGGATTAGATCATTTTTAAAAAATTGGAAAACAACAACACGTGCGCTTTATAAAACCACTATAAATGGAGGAAGGAATTATGATTTGGGAAAAATTATATTAAATGCGAGAATGTATGTAAAGATATATTGGGTGAGGTAGATTACTGACGTTGGATAACTGATTAATTGCCAAAGCTAAACAAAGTGTTGTTGTTATCCATAGCAATTCGTGCAATTTCAGTATATCATATTTAGAATATTGCGGATTAGGATCAGTAAATAATTAAATTGCGTAATACAATTTTTGATATTCGACTGAATAAAAATCACGGTAAAGTCGTACTCTTTATGGTTATGAATGTGGAGGTATGTTTGTATTACGTTAAAGTATAGCTATAGAATATTTAAATGATTAAATATTGTTTGTATTACGTTAAAGTATAGCTATAGAATATTTAAATGATTCAATTATGTAATACGTGTTGAATCAAGCAGTGTTTTATGTTTTATTTATTTAGTTCAATAATTTGTTATTAATATATCGTGAAACTATGTAAATACGTAATTGTGATTTTAATCCCGTCTGAGTGTTAGTAAATATATATTGAAATAAAAAAGAATGTTCAATGCTAAAATAAATCTGTTAGAAAATTTAACGAAAGTTGAAATCGAGTAAATAATTGATTTATCTCACCAGGCGATCTTATTATCAAATCTGATATGTTTGTATATATTTGAATCATTAAATCTAGAGAGTTTGAATAAAGATACAAATGAAAAAAGTATATTTAACCTCAGACGCAGATCCAAAAAAGAATCCGTGCTATAAATTATAGGTCAAATGGGTAAAAGGCTTATAGACTTTAATTTATAAGTAATTTATTTTTAACAAAATTATAAATAAAATTAAAATATGGCCTGGTAAAATTAAAAAGCGCTCTTCTGTATATATTTTAATACGAAATGTGGATAGTTTTAGTTTAAAAATACTTCAAATGGAAAAATCAATTTAAAATAAAATTTAAAAAAGTTTAAAAACAAGTTTGTTTATTCACATGATCACTATTTTATACCAGCACATAATTGTTTATAAACAAAGCAAAACTCTCCATACAGTATTGCCACCCTGTGCCAACCAGAGTAATCAATGAAATGCCAGAAGGCTTGTGCATAAAATCCCTATCTAATGCCTACTCATCCAATATCCCCAGACTAGTGTCTGGCTTGTGGCCATCGTCAGTGAGGAGCGTTGGATCTGATAGCACTGCACCTAGGTCTAGGGATATTGGATGAGTAAGCATTAAATAGGGATTTTATGCACAAGCCTTCTGGCATTCATTGATTACTCTGGTTGGCACAGGGTGGCAATACTGTATGGAGAGTTTTGCTTTGTTTATAAACAATTATGTGCTAGTATAAGATAGTGATCATGTGATGCTTAATGGTTTAACACCAATCCTGCCTAATAGGATAGTGGTGGCTATGGTTGTTAAAGAGCCAAAGACACCAAAATGTATGGGTGCTGAACTGAGTTCAGACCCATATGACTATATAAGCTATTGAGCTTAGATTGAAAATATTTTTGTGTTCAATTTCATTCTCATAGTTTTGTAGTTGAGTAGAGATAAAAGGTGGGTGCTGGAGGGTTGCATTAGATCCTAAGATCTAGGTGCAGTGCTATCAGATCCAATGGTCCTCACGATGACCACAAGCCAGAAACTAGTCTGGGAATATTGGATGAGTAGGCATTAGATAGGGATTTTATGCACAAGCCTTCTGGCATTCATTGATTACTCTGGTTGGCACAGGGTGGCAATACTGTATGGAGAGTTTTGCTTTGTTTATAAGTTTGTTTATTAATTTAAAAGAGTTTTGATTGCATATAAAGTTTAATTAAACTGCCTTTTTAAATAAATATTCAATTGCATGGCCCAATGTAACAGTCCTCATAGAACAATAGAGTAGGAAAAGGCAAAACTCACTAAGCTTTGCAATCACTGGGGGGGGGGGTATTTAGCCCTCTATTCTCTAGCTAGCTGAAGACTAATTTACTGATCATTGTTGAATGATTAGCTAGGTTGATTATTGGGAAAAAATCTTAGACTATTGCAAAGTATTTTTCTTGTTCAGAATTCGAACAGAAGTTTGTAAGTCTAGCAGATGGATAGGAATGTTTATTAATTACCACGCTGTAATGTTGAAAAAAAGCGTGTGGGTTGTTTATAACTTTTTTATTTATTTGACAATGCCCCTCCCCGAAAAGAAATAACTATATAATTAGTATCCTATTTTACAGATATTAATATTTTGTTCTGCAAAATAAAGCGAGTTTCAATCTAATCCTAATATCAATAATAGATGTTGGAAAACATTACTATGCTTGTACTCACCTGTACTATGTGTGTGCTGATAAATAAGATCATCATCATCAACCATTATCAATCCACTGCAGGATGAAGGTCTCTCCAAGTTCAATCCATCTTTTTTTATCTTTAGCTTCTCTTCTCCACATCACCCCTGCACAATTTTTTATTTCATCCATTCATCTCGCATGTGGTCTCTTTCTGCATCTTTTACAATCTCCTGGAATACAGTTTAAATTTTCAGTTGTTCATCTATTATCATCTCTTCTAGCAATATGTCCAGCCCAACTCCACTTCAGTCTTTTAATTTTTTCAATGAGGTCAGTAACACCTGTTTGTTCCCTTACCCATACATTGCTTTTTCGATCTCTTCTTGTTACTCCCAATATGCATCTCTCCATACTTCTTTGAGTGGTCTGAAGTCTCTGTATTGCTCTTCTATTAAGTGTCCATGTCTCAGATCCATAAGTAAGAACTGTCAAAACATTTATTAAAAACCTTCATTTTCAATCACATAGGCATATTTCCTTTCAGTATCGAGTTATTTCTACCAAAAGCACTCCAACCAAGTTTAATTCTATGATTAATTTCATCCATTATGTTTCCATCTGAATTAATAATCTGACCAAGGTATTTGTAAGTGTTAACTTCTTCTAACTCATCATAATCAATCTTTATTTTCATATTTTGAGAAAATCTATTAAACTTTACTTTAGTCTTTTTAACATTTATCTTTAGTCCTACTTTCATCTGATAACTCTTGCAATATTTCCTGTAACTCTAAAGCATTCTTGGCAGAAACAACTATGTCATCTGCAAAATCTAAATGACTTAAATAATCTCCATTTACTTTCACTCTTTTAGCTTCCCATTTTAATCCACAAAATACTTCTTGCAGCACTGCTGTAAAAAGTTTTGGAGATATGGAGTCACCCTGTCTTACACCCTTTTCAATGTTGATTTTCCTACTATAATTATGTAATCTAATTGGTGCTGTTGCATTTTTATAAATATTCTTTAAAATATGACAATATCCTGGATCTACACCTTGATGATCCAATGCTTTAATCACTGAAGAAATGTTTATAGAATCAAATGCCTTTTCATAATCTACAAATCCTAAGCATAATGGCAACTCATATTCATTTGTCCTTTCTATAACTTCTTTCAATACCTGGATATGATCTACTGTACTAAAACCACTTTTAAATCCAGCTTGTTCTCTTGGTTGATGGAAATCCAGTGTTTTCTGTAGACGAGTTGTAATTATCTTAGTAAAAATTTTGTATAAAACTGATAAAAGACTGATAGGTCTGTAATTTCTAATATCTTCTTTATCACCTTTTTTAAATATTAATATTAATACTGCATTCTTCCAATCATCTGGTACATCTTTATCATTTAGACATTTGGTATATAACTTTGCTAAAAAAAAATTCTATTTCTTCACCTGCTTCTTTTAATATATCAATTATAATTCCATCATTACCTGGAGCCTTCCCTTTCATCATAAATTTAATTGCATGTCTCACTTCCTCATTCAAAATTCTGGGCAATTCGGAAGATATAATAGGTATAGGAGGCACTTGTTCTTTATTATTATATAATTCTTAATAGAAGTCTTGTACACATTTCATGATGTCATCTCTCTTTTTAGTAATAATGCCATCTTTTTTTCTTATTGCACATATAAATTTCCTACCAATACCAAAATGTTATTTTACACTCTTTAGACTTTTATTCTCTTCTACAGCTTTCCTTGCTAGTTCATAATTATACTTTCTTATATCATTTTCAACTCTTTTCTGCACCATTTTACAAAATTCGAGATATTCAATCTTTTTTAATGCATCATTATTGTATATCCTCATATTCCTTCTTTTCTTCATAAATTCTCTAATCTCAGTAGAAATTTAATTGGTCAATTGCTGCTTTTTTCTACCAGCTATCTTTGTTGCAGTTTTTAAAAGTGTATCAGTTATTTTCCTGTTAATGTCATTCAAATCTGAATCATGTTCAAAATCTACTAATACTTGAAACCGATTTGTAAGTTCTAATTTAAAATCATTAGAATGTTTCTGAGGATTAGGAATATCAACTGTAAATATTGTTTTTCTTAATAATTTTTGTCTCTCTAGTTTTGCATTAACATGTATCTTACATCTTACTAATCGATGATCACTTCCTGTGTTAAATTTATTAAGAACATTACAATCTTGAAATATGTATTTTCTGTTAGTCAAAATATAATCCAATTCTGCTGTACCTTCATTTGGATGCTTCCATGTCCATTTCCTTTTAACATTTTTCTCAAAAAAAGAATTCATAATATAAAGTTTTTCTTTTTCTGCAAACACCACAAATCTATGTCCATGCTCATTTCTATTACCATAACCAAAATTACCTACAGCATTTTCATCTTTCATTTGTTTACCAATTCTAGTATTAAAGTCTCCCATAACAATTTTAAAATGTTGTTTACTCTGATCAAAAGCCTTTTGTACATCCATATAAAAATCTTCTACTACTTCATCACTATGAGAACTTGTTGGGGCATAAACCTGAATTATCTGTATTTGGTATCTGCTATTAAGTTGTAAAACTAATCTTGCCACTCTGTCTGATACACCATCAATCTCCATAATGTTATTCTTCCATTTTTTATTTATAATGAATCCTACTCCACTTGTATTTCCAATATTTGTGCCTTTATAGTACAGTACATGTTCACTTTTTAAAACAATTGTTTCTTCACCTTTTCTTCTAACTTCACAAAGTCCAATAATGTCCCATTTAATATAAGACAGTTCTTCTTCTAACTCTTGCAATCTTCCTTCACTTGAAAGTGATCTGCATTTGTAAGTATCTAAATAAAACGTCATCAAATGGCAGCCTGAGTTCACAATCAGGGGATTCTTAGCATCCTCCGCCTTCAGCCACCAACTGCTGCCTCGGTTAGTGACTTTACAGCCTCCTGGGAATAAGAATCATCATTTATTTTTGTCTGTCATAATTGTATATATTAGAAAAAATATTCTTAAACTAAGAGGTAAAAAGCCAATAAACTAACCAAGCTGGCTAATGCGTGTTGGTGAGCGGCCCATCCACATTCGTATACTATAGGAATAATCACATAATAATAACACAATCCTTATTTATTACTATATATCTTATTTATCTTATTTTTTTATAATAAGATATATAGTAATAAATAAGGATTGTGTAAGTGTGCTCAAATAAAAATAAATAGTAAATAAGATATGTAAATATTGTTTTTCTTAATAATTTTTGTCTCTCTAATTTTGCATTAGCATGTATCTTACATCTTACTAATCGATGATCACTTCCTGTGTTAAATTTATTAATATCATTACAATTTTTAAATGAATGCAGTAAATAAAACGCCAATAAATAAATGTATGGATACTACTTTATTTTATTATTGCTATCATATAAAACTATTTATAAACCTTTCCTAATATATGCCGAACGTAACATATATGTTATTAATTGTATTATAACATTCTACGAATAAAACGTAATATTAAACCTAAAATTTTGCCGCGATATAAAATAAAGAATAAAGTTTGATGCATTATTAATTAAAAACAAATACGGACAATTTACATTAAAAAAGCTAACAAAAGTTTATGTAGATAATAAAACGGAAACATGTTTTGATTACTTTTAAATTAATTTAAACAATTTTAGAATTAAAATTAAGCTAACAAAAGTTTATGTAGATAATGTTACGTCATAATACTACAGTGTGTAAATAATAGACATACATATAATGTAAATTTCTTTCATATTGTTTTGCCTACTTACTGATCAGTTAGTTATACTGTAAGTAGAATTTATACAATTTGTCTTTCAAAAGGAAGAATTTATACAATTTATTAACAATAAACTTTTTATTTTCATTTTAATATATATTTTTATTAATATTTACAAACGTAATCTCTGGAAGTTCGGCTTCCTATAAGATGCATTCTCCAGAAATCATTTTTATTATTTCGTATTTAACTTATCTCTATATTTATTTAAATAATGGATCCAATATTGTGTAAACATTTTAAACATCCGTTTATAAATAAACATTCGAATAATATTGTGAAGATTGATTAATATTTTGTGACGGAGTTAATGCCATTCTTTTTATTTCACTTCAAGCAACTGTATGACAAGTCATTTATTTATTTTATTTTTACATTTTTTATTAGTAAAAATTAGTCAAAAATATATCTTGGGAACCATTCATTTTTTTCATTATGCCTTTATTTAAATGCGTCAAGAATATATCATGGAATAGAAGATAATGCACATCGAAAAAAAATAGTGTTAAAGGAATGGCCACGTGGGAATCTGTAATAAAAAGCAAGTATACTAATGTTGATCTGAGATTTTAGTTGATATTTAGACTAGATTTAATTTAATAATATTTGGGCTGATATATAATTAGTGATGATGATAAAGATATTAAATATGATTCAATCATATGAAAGATAACAGTCCCAAAATTTTGAATGTATAATAAGAAAATAACATATTATTTTTTATTCATTGCTTATAACATTTCCATATTGTATGTAATGATTTGTATAGGATTTTTTACATTAAAAAAGTAATAATTGTCATTTTTGTAATAATGATTTTTAATTTAGATGCAATGTATACTAATCCAAATCATTTTATTAATGAAAATGTTTAGTAATGAAAAACAAACCTTTTGCTTAGAGCTGTCTATTGTAAGAATGTAATATATTAAACAGTTGACACATAACATATGAAATTTTAAAAAGAACATAAAATAAGAGAGGTGGCAAAAACTTTTACCAACACAATTATTTTGAATAGATAGAAGCACTATAAAGTATTTGTATCTTCTCTATTTGGTAACAGTAAATATAATGAATTGAAGATTTTAAGCAATCTAGTTTAAAAAAATAATATGTTTAAGAATGCAAGCTTCAAATACTATAGGTAACAAAAACTCAATTGGATGTAAAATGTGGTCACTCATGTAATATAAATCACCTTAATAGTCAAAAGAATGATAAATTTAGACACTTAGAAATCATTGAATTTTATAATTAAAAAAAGTCAATTAAATATTTTATTTAAAATAAAAACAATAAGGATGCCATCACTATCAATTATATAAGCGCTGGAGAAGAAATAATCTGAGTACTAGTACATTTTGCTACAGTGCTTAGAAAATTGATAAACTAATGGACTCAAACAAAGTTCAAGCATACAGTTGATGAATAGAGTATTTTGATCACCTTTTGCATAATAACACAAAATTCATATGAAAGCTTTTAATAATGTACCTATCTTATCAACATTTTTAGATCTGGACAAAAATAAACTTAAAACAGCTCTTGGTAATCTTAAAAATGGAACAGCCATAGGTTCTGCTAAGATATATCTTGGGGAAAAAATTTCAATATAGTGTTGATTTATAAGTTTTTAAACTATTGGAATATCTGGCACATCATTTTAACGATGGTTATATTATTCAATGTTTTTTTTAAAAAACCAGGCTAGACAGTGCTGAAATATTATCATTAAATATGGCAGTTATTCAGAAGGAATAAGAGTAATTCTTATAAGGATATTAAGAAATTAATGTTGGCTAAAGATTTAATAAGCAAACTTACCAATGCCCCCCCCACCACTACATCCTCTTCAGTATATTGGTTATGCAAGTTTCCAATAAATGATGACAAAGAAATAAGGTTAACAAAATCTTTTCTTAAATATGTGTAAAGTGTAGATAATCTTTATGTAATCTTAAATGCATAATACAGCTGATGAATAGAATATGTTGAGTAGTAACACAAAATTGAGATGAATGTTTGTAATGATGTAACTTTCTTATGCATGTCTTTAGATTTCAGCAAAGATATCCAGCATGTTGAAGTTTGAATAGCCTTTTGTAATCTTAATATGAAACAGCCACATGTTGTGGTAAGATAAGTGGAGGAAATGTTCAATCTAGTGTTGACATATTAGTTTCAATGCTATGGAATATTTTTAAAAATACATATCACCTGATTATAAAGATTTGTATATTATTAAAAGTTTAAAAATTAAAGTATCAGAAAACAATGAAATAATTATTACTGAATAGTATAATTATTTGTCAAGCATTGGTGATAGAGATGTCAGCACCTCTGCCTTGTAAGCAGTTGTTCCGAGTTAATGGGTTCACTTCCAGGCTGATGCTATGATATGTAGAGAAGAATAGTATAATTATCGACTACAATAAAAAAACTTGACTATTGTTTCTCTATATACACTTAATTTAGTTGCAATAGTTATATTACCATCATCACCAACACCATTACTATTACTACTACTATTAATAATAATAATCATCATCATCATCAAATGGTTTATTGCTCAGGAATTTATACAGTTTGAATACTGGAAGAGATGTAAGAGGATCATGGTTCATGGAAATAAACTTCAAAGTTTGCCACTCTATAATTGCATCAAACCACACAAGATAGACCTGTAGCACCCTGAATTTTCAGATGGTCATCCATCCAAATACTAACTGAATCTAATATTGCTTAACTTCTTCGATTAGATGAGAATGGTGTGTTCGTGTAATATCGTTGCAAAACATTATCTACACACTCGTAATTTAATATAAATCTAAATTGAAATTCAAGTATTATTTTTTATATTGTTTTTATTGTGAAAATACTTTAGAGTTTAATTAAAATTATATATTATAATGGAATAAGTATATGCTGTTATATTTCTTTCAAATAAAAGTGAAAAAATATAAAATCATCCTCAAGTAGAAATATATGTATAAAAAAGAGAGAATTTAATAATTTTATTTGAATTAATATATATAATGTACAGATGGAAAACTAATTATATTCTGTAAAGTTTAAAATCTAAATCTTTGTCTTGCATTGGTGGTCGAGAGGTCAGCGCGACTGCCTTACAAGCAGTTGCCCGGGTTGCGGGTTCGCGTCCCGGCCGATGCTATGACACTTGAAAAAAAAAGTTTAAAATCTAAAAACAAGATTGTTTTAATATAAAAGAATTTTTTAAAAAAAATATTGTTTATTAGTCATTTTAATCTTAGAATGGAAATGATTTTCTAAATTGACGTAATTGTAAACAGGCCCTTGGGCATAAAGTCAGATAAGCGATAAATTAAAAAAAATACTAGTGATAAAAAATATTGAGTTCCCGCTCTAAAGAAAGCTGACCAATAACAATGGAAATAAGCACACGGTCCACAGAGAAAAGTCAAACCAGGTAAGATCGATAATAGGAGTTCAAAAAGATATAAAAAGAAAACTTTGAAGTTGAGATTCAGATTTGGATTGCTCTTGCTGATTGCGTGTTATTGAAATATATTTATAAGTGTATTGCGGATCTCCAAAATATAGGGGTCAGCAATAATTTACGTTTCCCGTGTTTGCAGCAGCTGAAGCGGTCTCCAGAGTATGACGGTTCCCGGAAAATGGCCAGCGACGGACTTGTCTCCAGCTAGAACAATATGAAATGGAAAGAAGTTTGTATTCTATCAAGGACCACCACGACGGAGTTCAATAAATCTACAGCATTGGAAAGTATGAACTTTTGCTTCAAATGAACTTTACTTTTATAAAACAAACTTTTCCAAATAGTAATTTTAAACATCACTTAATTTTTAAAAGAAATCTTCTATCTGACTAAAATTTAAATTATTTGTTATATTTTCTTTTAATATGTTTAATATCATTTCAATTCTCGTAATTTCTTTTAAATTGTTAATTTAAAATAGGCATAAATCACTGCATAGATTCGTAAGATTGTTAGTTTAAGTGTGTTAATTTTGGGGCTAATTGTTTCTAACTTAGATCAGTGCTTGTGGATAGATGTACGCATGTTTTATGTCCATGTAAAAAAAGTAAGCTAGCAAAGACCGCTATTCCCTTTTGCAGCGGATCTCTTCTCTGTATATTTCAAATAATTTCGTTCTTGTATCATGGGGAAGATGCTCATTCCTTCCCTACATGATTCTTTATTTCTCAAATAATTTCGTGCTACAGACGTAAATTCCTGTTAGCATGGTTGTGTTATGCTAATAATCTCATTTTGCATTGGTACACATTGGTATATCAGTACGCTAGCGTTGGTTTAAATGCCATATTTTTGGCCTAAGTTAAAAGGAATTGGGTTACTTATTGCATAATCTATGTAGCATGTTAACGCTTATTAAAATATTAAAATTGTATTTAAATCTATTAAACGTTTCCATTTGTGCGTAGAATTCAAGTCAAATATATTCATTAGTTAACTTAATTTTTCAGAATTTTTTTGTAATGTGTGTGTGCGTAATAATAAAATGCTGGTTGGATTAATTTTAGCTGTAACTTATTTTATATATTTTATTAATAATATTTAAAATTCAGAATTAAAATTTGAATATACAGCGTGATGCTTTAAGCTCAGTTTTTCCCTGAGTACGTGCACATATGTAAGAATTCTTATTACAGCGCCTTTAAAAATATATTTATACATGGTATATTCATTTTAGAAATACATTTTATTTTTTTTGTTTTCATTATTTTAAATTATTTCAGCATGTAAGATTTATAATATTTAAAGTAATAGTGCATTTTCGGAGTTCGACTTGCTTACACTATGTAAACGCTAATTTTACTGTTCACAAAACTTTAAATGACATAATATAAAATAGGATGGGTAGAGTTTTATTTGAAGCTATTAAAAATTAGAAATGGCGCAGTGTGATGAAAGAAATGTTTTAGAAATTAAAAACATCTTTTACATTCCCATAATTTGAAGTAAATCTAAACTGAAATTCAAGTATTTTTTTATATTGTTTTTATTGTGAATATACTTTGGAGTTTAATTAAAATTAAATATTGTAATAAATTTATATTTTATATACATGTTTTCACATATGTAAGAATTCTTATTATAGCGCCTTTAAAAATATATTTATACAGTGTATTCATTTTAGAAATACGTTTTATTTTTTTGTCTTTCGTTATTTTAAATTATTTGAGCATGTAAGCGTATATTGTATGTTAAAGGCAAATTTTATTGTTCACAAAACTGTAAATGTCGTAATATATTGTATGTTAAAGGCAAATTTTATTGTTCACAAAACTGTAAATGTCGTAATATAAAATAGGGTGGGTAGAGTTTTATTTGAAGGTATTAAAAATGGCACGGTGATATGAATGAATGTTTTAGCAATTAAAAACATGTTTTAAGTGTGGGTTACTATTAGTGAAAGACTAATTAAATCACTTCTTCATTAATTTTTTTGAAGATAAAAATCAAAATGATTAGTTATCTTGTTTTGTTTACTTTGAGCGAATCAAAATTATTTATTAAAAAGCACTGTTCTAAGGATTAGATCATTTTAAAAAAATTGGAAAACAACAACACGTGCGCTTTATAAAACCACTATAAACGGAGGAAGTAATCATGATTTGGGAAAAATTATATTAAATGCGAGGATGTATATAAAGATATAATTTATATTGGGTGGGGTAGATTACTGACGTTGGATAACTGATTAATTGCATTGGCTTAAAAAATAGGAATTTTAACTATAGTGAATTTCAATATATCATATTTAGAATATTGCGGATTAAGATCAGTAAATAATTAAGTTGCATAAATATAAATCAAGGTAAGGTCGTATTCTTTATGGTTATGAATGTGGATATATGTTTGTATTACGTTAAAATATTGCTATAGAATATTTAAATGATTCAATTATATAATGCATGTTTAATCAAACAGTGTTTTATGTTTTATTTATTTAGTTTAATAATAAATATTATTAATATATCATGAAACTTTGTAAATACGTAATTGTAATTTTAATCCCATCTGAGTGTTAGTAAATATGTATATTTTTAAATAAAAACAGAATATTCAATGCTAAAATAAATCTGTTAGAAAACTTAACGAAAGTTGAATTCGAGTAAATATTTTATTTATCTCACCAGGCGATCTTATTATCAAATCTGATATGTTTGTGTATATTTGAATCTTTATATCGAGAGAGTTTGACTAAAGATACAAATGAAAAACGTTTATTTAACCTCTGATGCAGATCCAAAAAAGAATTCCTGCTATAAATTATAGGTCAAATGGGTGAAAAAAAAGGCTTATAAACTTTAATTTATAAATAATTTATTTTTAACAAAATTATAAATAAAATTAAAATATGGCCTAGTAAAATTAAAAGCGCTCTTTTATATATATATTTTTTAATACGAAATGTGGTTAGTTTTAGTTTAAAAATACTTCAAATGGAAAAATCAATTTAGAATAAAATTTAAAAAAGTTTAAAAACAAGTTTGTTTATTAATTTAAAAGAATTTTGATTGCATATAAAGGTTAATTAAACTGCCTTTTTAAATAAATATTAAATTGCGTGGCCCAACGTAACAGGCCTCTTAGAAGAATAGAGTAGGAAAGGCAATACTCACCAAGCTTTGCAATTACCCGGGGGGAGGGGATAGCCCTTTATTCTCTAACTAGCTGAAGACCCATTTACTGATCATTGTTGAATGATTAGCTAGGTTGATTATTGGGAAAAAATTGTGAGTCTATTGCAAAGTATTTTATTTTTTCAGAATTCAAACAGAAGTTTGTAAGTTTTGCAGATGGATATGAACGTTTGTTAATTACTTTCTGTAATGTTGGAAAAAGGCGTGTGGGTTGTTTATATCTTTTTTATTTTATTTGACAATGCCCCCTCCCCCGAAAGGAAATAACTATATGATTAGTATCCTGTTTTAGAAATATTAATATTTTGTTCTGCAAAATAAAGCGAGTTTCAATCTAATCCTAATATCAATAATAGATGTTGGCAGGCATTACTATGCTTGTACTCAACAATATTATGTGTGTGCGTGTGATAAATAAGATATATAGTAATAAATAAGAATTGTGTAAGTGTGCTCAAATAAAAATAAATAGTAAATAAGATATGTAGTAATAAGTAATAAGATATGTAGTAAATAAGTATTTGGTAAGTGTACTCAAAAATAAGTAATTCCCATTTGGGAAATATAAATTGTTATAGATTTTATGAATCATATTGTATATATCTTTTGTTTAATTAAATAATTATAAATGGGAAAACATGCTGCTATTTTTATAAAATAGTTAATTATCAGATAATAGAGAAAAAAATGAGTACGTTTATATCAGTTAACGTGAAATTTAAATTACCCCAGATGATACCCTATAAAAGAGTATTTTCGAAAACAAGTGATGAAGAAATTGTCAGAATCATTGGTGCAAATACTTGAAAGAGAAGTTGATCTTTATTCTGTTTTTCTCTGCTGAAGGAGCAAAGAAGGATTTGCTACATAATTTTAATATGCCTTAATAATTAATTAGTGACAACAAATGTAAGTGCCATTAATAACTAATACTATATACTTATGCCTTATGTATATATTGCTACTTTACTGACGTAAAACTAATAAATATTCTATATATTCATCTTTACGTTTATTATATATTTAATTAATTTATAAGTTTAAGTAAAAATATATTTAACTTATTTTGCTTTGGATTTGTCTTCATTTTAATGTTTGCGGAGTTCGAATCCTACTGCATGCAGCCACAAATTGGGCAGTTGACATGCCATATCTTCAGCGCAAGTTAAATATTGATATTGTTCTATTAGTATTATTTTATGCTGGTACTAAATATATTTATATATTTCGATCGCTGGAAATTGGAAGTAGCGGTGTCGAATCGCGATTCACGCTGTAAGTTTCAAGCCCGCCATTTTACCACTGCACAAACTACGTAGCATTGAAACTACTAATATACTTGTTCAAACTGTTAGATGTATATACATTTAATGTTTGATGGGTAATTTTGCTTCACTTAAGCTTATAAGAAAAAATCCCATACTCCTATCTTCTTCACACTCCGTAAAAATATAAAAATTATTATTAGCAAATGGCGCAGAAGCAAAGGAAAGTGCCAGGGAAACAATTGTATCCATCTTTCTTTTAACTTATTACGATTATCTTTTTTTTATTTTTAATATTTGATATTTTTAAGTATAAAATTTAAATTAAAGCCAGTAGCCCCGTAATTATATGTTTAAACAGTAGTTTTCGAATGATCATTTATATATCTGGAATTCTTATATGCAAACAAGAATTATATATATATACTGTGTACAGAGAGGAATGACAACAAGAGAAAAATCAAGGGAGATTGTGTTATTAGCAACACCAACTCTATAAACAGGAAAGATACTTCCGTCGCCATTTCCAGCAAATGGGCAATATAAAAAAAATAGTTTTGCATATATTTGCATATAATAACATTGACAATCTACAAGGCTATGATTATGGAGTAACGAAACTCTGAAAGCGCTCAGCCTAAATAAATTGTTATATGGAATAGTTTCACATTCAACCATTAGCACATTATTAATATTAATTAAAAGAAAATAAATGTTTAAGCTGGGGGAGGGGGCTTGTCCCCGGTTAAGTAATTAGTAGCAATTATTATAGTATGAAAGTTTTATAAAGTTGTTTTGTATTTGTATATATATATAAGATTAAACTAATGGGAGATTAAATTAAGTAATCAAATATACAGTAAAGATTGCGAATATATATATCTTTTTGCTAGCGAAAATAATTAATTGTAACACTTTGAAAAGTCGTATTTCTTATTTTTTAAATTAGGAGTGGATCTAACGAGAATGGAGGATAGGACAAGAATTGAAGGAAAAACCTAACTGAATAAATCTCTACACTTCGAAGTCTGAAAGTGGAAACTCAAAATTTGATTTACGTTTTTATTGTGCTGGTTGTATAGATATTTATCAATTTGCAAGCCATAGGGCAAATATATTTTAACGATATGTGCAGAGATTAGTTCTAATTTTATTATGTATAATTAATTATTGGGAACTAAAGTAATTTTATATTCTTAATAAATCAATACAGCAATCACGTGCAAACAAACATATTAGGCTATTTCAAGTTCAAAAGAAAAAGATAAAAATAAAATAATGATGTAAGAAGTTGTGCGGCCATTGTACAAAACAATTCGTAAATCTCTAATGCGTTCTTATATAGAATACTTTTAACTTCTGCGCAAAATTTCTTTCTGAAAGACATCGACATTTCTGATTTTAGAATATTTATATTTAATATATTTTTTTATTTTAAACTTTATATTAAAATATACAATTTTCAATATAAGTTTTGTCATCTTTTATTTAATTTTTTGGTAATTAATGTAAATATTTACTTGTAAATTAATATATATTTATGTTTGTTTTTTTTATTTTCTTTTTTTTTCTGTTATTTTAGATAGATAAGTAGACGGATAAATAGGTTGACATAAACGAGCAGGTAGATAGGTAATGTAAATAATTTGATAAAGGAACGGATGGGCGGCTGGATAGATAGATAGATAGATAGATAGATAGATAGATAGATAGATAGATAGATAGATAGATAGATAGATAGATAGATAGATAGATAGATAGATAGATAGATAGATAGATAGATAGATAGATAGATAGATAGATAGATAGATAGATAGATAGATAGATAGATAGATAGATAGATAGATAGATAGATAGATAGATAGATAGATAGATAGATAGATAGATAGATAGATAGATAGATAGATAGATAGATAGATAGATAGATAGATAGATAGATAGATAGATAGATAGATAGATAGATAGATAGATAGATAGATAGATAGATAGATAGATAGATAGATAGATAGATAGATAGATAGATAGATAGATAGATAGATAGATAGATAGATAGATAGATAGATAGATAGATAGATAGATAGATAGATAGATAGATAGATAGACAGACAGATAGATAGACAGATAGATAGACAGATAGATAGATAGATAGATAGATAGATAGATAGATAGATAGATAGATAGATAGATAGATAGATAGATAGATAGATAGATAGATAGACAGATAGATAGATAGATAGATAGATAGATAGATAGATAGATAGACAGATAGATAGATAGATAGATAGATAGATAGATAGATAGATAGATAGATAGATAGATAGACAGATAGATAGATAGATAGATAGATAGATAGATAGACAGATAGATAGATAGATAGATAGACAGATAGATAGATAGATAGATAGATAGACAGACAGATCAGATAGATAGACAGATAGATAGATAGATAGACAGATAGATAGATAGACAGATAGACAGATAGATAGATAGATAGATAGATAGACAGACAGACAGATAGACAGATAGATAGACAGATAGATAGATAGATAGATAGACAGATAGATAGATAGATAGATAGATAGATAGATAGATAGATAGATAGATAGATAGATAGATAGATAGATAGATAGATAGATAGATAGATAGATAGACGGACAGATAGACAGACGGACAGACGGATGGGTAAGTAGACGGATGGGTAAGTAGACGGATGGGTAAGTAGACGGATGGGTAAGTAGACGGATGGGTAAGTAGACGGATGGGTAAGTAGACGGATGGATAAGTAGACGGATGGATAATAGATAGATGGATAAATAGATAAGTTCCAACTTTATCTTATAGTTTGCCATTTTATTTTTGTTTTTATGTTAAAAAATAATGGAAATCTGAAACTTTCTTACAGCTTGCTCATTTAAAAATGTTTCACACTTTATTTTTCTATATTTCTTCTTTTTCCATAATATATATATATATATATATATCTCCATCATTGGAAATTACATGTTTTATTTTTTTTAGATTTGAAGTTTGGTATTTTGCATGGAATATGATAGAGCAAATTGTCATGTTTGTCATACTATGCCAGAGAGAGAAGGATGGTTTTGATGGCACCCTGTGCCATAATAAAGAGGCATAACTCACAAGTACTTGGTTTATTTACTATCATAATGCATTTTCCCCCTTTTCCATAATGAATAGGTCTTCATTATTTTTTTTTACATTTGAAGTTTCATATTATATGTGCTGTGATTCCCAGTGACATATTATTCTAAATTTTTGATATGTTTAAAATAAAGTAGTCATGTGATCTGCAGACAAATTTTATCAATTAAGTTTGTCCATACATTCTTTGGAGGGATTATTTTAAACATATCACAAACCTAATAATAATTCATTATCTGAGTAATACATCATAGCAGGAATAATACCAAAGTTCCCAATTATTTTAGGTTTTTTTTTTGTTTTGTGGAATAAAATCATTCATATAATAAATTGAGTTTCATAACGAAGATCTGTATGGATTATTTATTAATTAAAATTATTTTAATATTTTTTATGAATTATATGCTCATTATATTTAAATTAATGTATTAAATAATAATTATGTACTTTATATGTGTATTTTTGCCATGAATGTTATAAAAAAAAATTACAAACCTTTTTTTTTGTTATATATGGTTTTTATTATGAACTATTAAATTGTAGTGTTGTAATTTTACTGTTGTTATTATTTGTGTGTTTTCTATACAGTTTACTATCAATTTTCAAAATATGTTTTACATTAAAAACCTTTCAAATTTTTACAATTTTTTTTTATGATTATGTAAGATTTGAAATACAGGCATTATTATACCTGCAACTTAATTGTAAATATAGGGGATTACTGATACACATGACCACACACAAAATACATATATTAGTAATTATTTATTTTTTCTACATGTGTGTTGAAGGTTGCTTGAAAGTCTGAGTTCAAATCTCCAATATTTATGATTATGTGTAATAGAGTTTGTATATTACAGTTTGCTCATGATTTGGTGCTCAGATAAAGGGAAGACAATAAAAGTTTTTAATCTAGCAGCTTGGTTTCTAAAAAAAAATTGGGTATTTCTTTTGAGAGACATGACACCTTATGTGATCTTGTTGGTCTTAACTCCAGAGAATGTTTTTGATTTGTCAAAGTATGATTGCCTCCTTTCTTTTACCAAGGTAAATACTCTGTAGGATTTTCATGAACCATCTAAAATCTCCTTTCTCTTCCAACCAAGGTAAATACTCTGTAGGATTTTCATGATAATCCTCTGAAAATACTGTGACTTGAAGAAACTACAGAATTTCTTTGGGGAATAACCTCTGGTTCAAACAGTTTCATTATACTTTTTATTATAGTAGTATGTAATCATCTTTATTGTGGCTAAAAT
The DNA here is from genome assembly GCA_028023455.1 of Epiperipatus broadwayi. Classification (NCBI taxonomy): domain Eukaryota; kingdom Metazoa; phylum Onychophora; class Udeonychophora; order Euonychophora; family Peripatidae; genus Epiperipatus; species Epiperipatus broadwayi. Next base: position 83,406 of record JAQFVV010006848.1, read on the forward strand.
AAGTTTTGTATAATCTGCATCTGAGTTATATAGTGCATATTTGTTTTTTGTTTTTTCATACTTCAAAAAGCATTTGATATCAGTATTATTAAAAAAAAATTCAAATCATTTTTTTACTAATATATGTTTGCTATTATGAACTATTTAATTGTAGTGTTGTATGTAAATTTTATTATAATTAACGTTTCCAATAAAGTTTATTATCAATTTTTAAAATATATTTTACATTAAAAACCACATATTTTTACAATTTTTTTTATGGTTATGTGTAATAAAAGTTTTTATATTATAGTTTTTAAGTATATATATACAGAAATGTGTATTTAAATTTGATTTTTATCTTTTTTTTTTTTTGGTAATAATATTTTTTTTCTATATAGGTAGATTTTTTTCCCAACTAATGTATGTTTTCTCATCTGTATTTATTTTGGTATTTTTCTCATTATATATAGGTGTATAGATAGATAAACTAGTAAGTAAGTAAATGGGAGGAGGGCATGCAGAAGAATATTCTTAAGACATTTTTAGGCTGTTTATTAATGTTCTTTTTAATTTACTTTATTATTATTATTATTATTATTATTATTATTATTATTATTATTATTATTATTATTATTATTATTATTATTATTATTATTATCATCATCATCATCATCATCATCATCATCATCATCATCATCATCATCATTATTATTATTATTATTATTATTATTATTATTATTATTATTATTATCATCATCATCAATTTGAGAATGCATATTTTTTCTATGTAATAGTTATATGTTGTTATTATGTTTTTTAATATATTTTATGTGTATTTAAATCAATACCTTTAACATAATTCCCCTTAGTAATAATTCCATTTTCAGTGTTGTTAATATATATTTTGATTTATTCCATTATATAATAATTTGTTATATTTCCTATTCAATATCATAAAATAGTTATCTATATGTGCTTTATAAAATATAGGTTTCCAACTTTAGGAATTACTCTTTCAAACTTGGTCCATATACATATCTGATAGATCTTTGCTGATTGTCGATTTTTTTGTAATATATTTTTTTCTCATGTTAAAAAATTACATGAATGCAGTATATTCTAAATAGTGTTTAAGATCTATTTCTGTACATGTATTTTTATTTTGATATAAATTTTATTTTTCAGTTAAGTTTTACAAAATAAACATCATTATAGTTATCAATAAATATTATTGGTGTATTAAATAAGTCTGCCTTGTTCATAATTATTATAATTTTTTAAATAATGGTTTAAACCATTAATACTTCGCATGTTCACCATTTCCTATGATATGTAAACATAGAAAATGGAGATCATGTGATGTTTTACTGGATTTATACCAATTCTGTCTGTAATAGATTAAGGTGATTGTTGTTTTTAAAAAATCAATGACACTGAAATGTAGATACTGAACTGGATTCAAATCTATATGACTGTAAAAGCAAAATAGCTTGGATTGAAAAGATTATTGTGTTTTCATTTGGACTCGTAACTTTATAGTTAACTAAAAAAATAAAAGGTGGCTTTTAAAGAGTTGTATTAGATCCTAAAATCTAGGTGCAGTGCTCTTAGATCCAAAGCTCTTCATTGATAAATGCTGCAAGCTAGAATCTAATCTGGGGATGAGTAGTCACTAGATACAGATTTTATGCACCATGCACAAATATTCTTATATTTTGATTACTAAGTCTTGCACTGGGTGGCACTACTGTATGGAGAATTTGCTACTGTTTAAACAATAGTTTGTATTTCTTTTTTAAAATATTTTAAATATAAAACTATTTTTATGTTATAAATGGTATTGTTTTCAATATTATTTATAATTTGTCTAATTGTTATCCTCTGTTTATGAAGTTTGGGTTTTTTAATTATATATATATAAGAAACTTGATCTTGAGTTTCCAAGCTCCCTACATCTTTTCAATCTATCTTATACATCTGATACATCTGACCACATACATATGAAAAAGATAACTGATCTCCAATATACATATTTCATGCACAACCAGCACTCATCAGTTGATCCAGATCACCATCACCCACACATATATGCAATCAGTATTTACTTTATATTAAGACAGCAAATGTTTAAACTTTAGTGGACAAGTTTAAATCTTCTTGACTCTCCAACTCTTCAGTCAACCATTTCATTGAAAACCTGAGGATGGAATATGCACTCATTTTTTGATGCCAATATTACTGTTATGCCCATGTTTACATCTGACCCCTTACACATAAGTCCTTAAGACAAATGGGCAAAATACAGGCTGAATATGGATAGTGGAGAAGATCGAAGCTTGTCCATTAAAGGCTAAAAATTTGTTATCTTACTATAAACTGAAAACTGATTGTATATATGTGTGCATGTGAGATGGTGACCTGGACAGAAATAATGAGTGCTGGTTCAGCACAAAATATGTATATCTTTTTACATATATGTGGTCATGTGTATCGATTGTATAAGATGGAGTGGATAGATATAGGGAGCAAGTTCAAGTCTCATACTTGCATTATTAAGTTTAATATAGATAATACATATATTTAAATATTATATATATATATATAATAAACAAAACAAGTTATAAATTTCGTAACTTGCTCATAGCTTGCATTTTATGATCACTAGATAGAGCTTTACTAATAGCCCACTATCAAGCTTTGTTTACATAAATGCTGAGAGAGAATTCAATATCTCTTTCATTGTCGAAACTATATTTAGTTTCTAGTCTTCCTACCCTTTACTGACGTGAGTGAACTAACTCGAAACCATGGTTTAAAGGTTGGAGACAATGAAAGAGATATTGAATTCTATCTATCTCAGCATTTATGTAAACAAAGCTTGACAGTGGGCTATTAGTAAAGCTCCATCTAGTGATCATATATATATCCCCTTTTTTATAGTATATATTTTTATCCATTTTTATCATACCTGTGTATCTGTCTTAACAAATAATTGATCTTTAGATTTGTTGTTAAGGTTTTATATTATATCTTTTTTTTTACTTTTTATTTATGTCATTACTTTCTTTTTATAATAATATTCACATTTTTAATGCCTTTTTTTATTATTTTTAATTCATTGATTAAGATTATTTTTTAAATTCTTTACTAAACTTCTATTTTTTAGGAAGATTTATTAGTAATCTAGTGTTTGATTTTATGCCCCCCTTCCCTTTAATATTTACTACAGGTATATATGTTAATCCCTGAGTTAAAACTTCCATTTTGTGCATCTGAATTCTTTTTGTAGATAAATTTATTTTTATTTATATCACTATTATTTTCATAACTATAAATTTCTGTATTTAAAATAACTTTATGAGTATTTTCTATAATTTTAATTAAATTACTTCTGTTTTTATTTTATTTTTATTTTATTGTGGCTGTTGATTATTTTATTAATATATTGGGCCTTGTACTTATTTGTCTTTCTAGATGTATTTAATATCCCCCGTTTTACTATATATTCTTAAAACATATAAATAAAGATGCATGAAAAGATGATTCCCAAAGTGAGTTTTAAGGGACTCATCATTTGGCTCAGATCACACTCTCTTACATATATTTTCATCATTTGTTCATTCAGTATCTATTAATAGTAAATTGTTACATTTTTTTATTTACAGGTGTCAAACTTACTTTACTTTCGACTTTTACACAAATCAAGCCAAATAACACTCCAATAATTATCACTAATAATTTATTAAATTAGAGATTATCCTTAGTCTAGATGTAAACTTTAAACTAGTTAAAAATAAACATATGCTTTTTTTATTTAAATACACACAAATGGGGTAATTCAATTTTGTTTTTCTATTTTCATCATCAGCATCAACCATTATCAATCCACTGCAGGATGAAGGTCTCTCCAAGTTCAATCCATTATTTCTGATCTTTTCTTCTATCACCCCAGCACACTTTCTTATTTCATCCATCTCATACATAGTCTCTTTCTAGGTCTTTTCCAATTTCTTGGGATCCAGATTTAAGATTGTGACTGTCCATCTATTTTCATCTCTTTCAATAATGTGTCCTACCCAACTCCACTTAGTCTCTTAATGTTTCCATCTGAAGTAATAATATGACCAAGATATTTGCAGTTGTCAACATCATCGAATTATTCAATATCAAACTTTCTTCTTTTGAGAATTCCATTGAATATTAATTTAGTAAGATCTTTTATTGATGTACTTAATAACATCCATTACACCACATATTTTTGAAACATTTATTTTTCTATAAACAAATATATTATTTATAATTTATTTCTCACATAAATATTTATTATTTCTAATAATGAAATAATTTTTTAGATTAGAATTTACATATTTTTAATTAATTTTTTATATATTCTTATATATTTCTAGAAATTAAAAATGTTTGCTTCCTTTTTAAATCTTATAAATTCTGTTAACAAATTTGTTTGTATTTTATTTAACAATTTTTAATTTCATATTTATTTACTAATAACTTTTATCTTTTTTTTTATTAGTCTTTGAATAGTATTAAATTTTCAATGTTCTTTTGTTTTATTTCTTTTATATTATATCATAAAATTCATAGAGTTGAATGACAACTTAGTATGCTATTACTTTTTGTATATATCATCATAATCATCATCATTTTCAACCATGTTTGATCCACTGCAAAATAGTCTATCCAAATTCAATCCTCTTTTTCTGATCTCTATCCTCTCCTCCAGACTACACCAGCACATTTTTTTATTTCATCAATCTATCTTACATCTGGTCTCTTTCAAGGTCTTTTACAATCACTTAGAATCCAGTTAAAGATTTCAATTGTGTATCTATTATTATTTTTTCTAGCTATATGGTCATCCCAACTTCACATCAGTCTTTTAATTCTTTCAATGATGTCAGTAATATCTGTTTGTTCTTTCACCCATGTATTTCATTTTTGATCTCTTCTTATTACTTCTAACATGCATCTCTCCATATGTCTTTGAGTGGTTTAAATTCTCTGTACTGCATTTTTCTTAAGTGTCCAAGTCTCAGATTCATAAGTAAGAACTGATAACACGTTTATTAAAAAATTGTCTTTACAGAAACAGTTATATTTCCTCTTAATATTAAATTATTTCTATCATCAAAAGCACTCTAACCAAGTTTAATGCGGTCATTAATTTTATCCATTATGTTTCCATCTGTAGTCATAATCTGACCAAAATACTTGTACTTGTTATATATAAATTTATAATAAAGTAATATAAATAATATCAATATATTACAGTGGTTACAAAAAATATATATTTATAATTTTACAGAAAAGTCTTTTCAACACATAATTTTATGCCCTTACTAATGTTAAACATCAGTTTTTAACTGTAATATTGCATACATAGTGACATCTATTGATTATAATAAAAATTAAAAAGAACAATAATTAAATAAAATAAAAAGTATAGAAATAAAATTATGATATAGCAATCCAAATTGTTAAAAATTTAATAAAGTTTGAAATAAATTAATTATATAACATAACTAATACCCAGTATGAATAAAAACATTATATGTATATTGAAACAGACACATTGTTTCACACATACATATTTTGAAGATTTCTACCCCCCCACCTAAAGTGGTATAAATTGAAATCGAAATATTAATTGATGGAAATTGAAAAATAAAAATAAATAGCTTCTCAACATTGATGTTATAAAAGCCAAAATGTTTAACTTTAAAAAAAAAATTCAATATTTTAAATAACAATTAAAATAACCAAAATATAAACCCTTGCCATTAAAAATCAATATTTTCAAATCAAAAATTAAGTAAATCTTTAACATTTTAAAAAAACCTGCATTTTAAAAAATATTATATTTGTAGAGCTGAATGTTTTTGAATTACAAAATAGAAAGTGTTATTTCTGCCATGGGCAAAGAAATTCATTAAATTTTGAAACAAGGTAGATAAGAGATTAATTCCTAATCTGTTCCCACTCAGACTAAACAACCCAATGACAAAAGAGAGTAAAACACACGGTCTTCAGTGAAATCACCATCGCCAATTAGATTTCTGTGCTTCAATGAAATCACTATCACCAATCAGATTACTGTGGAGCCACGCAAGATTGATCTGGTGACTTGGTGATAAGAATATAAATAGTGGAATCACACAGTTTGTAATTATTAGTATTTTTAGTGCTGTAATTATCATTGGAATAAATTGTATTCACTGCTACACAGCTAGTCCCAGCCTAGAAGTCCAGGATAAGGAAGTTGGAAACTGCAGTGATCATCACCAGAGAATAAACCTGTAGTTTCTGGATAACTAAATAATAAAAAAGAAAATTATTAATGTGAAAAGCACAAGAATGGGTGGCTAGAAAGAAATAGCTCTCTCTCTGCATCATGAGTCTTAAAGTCACAGCCTGGGTGAACATTGATTGAAATTTTATATATGATTCAGCCTCAATAAACAAACCCCCCTTGTAATGAAAGAGTGACCAGTAATGGAGGAGTACTACAGATGAAAATTAAGGTAAGAATTTTATATAATATTGGAAACACTTAAGTGTTTATATACTAGATAGGTTAAGAAGTAGAATAATTGCCATTATACATTGGAAAGATAAAATGAAAAAGTAATAATAATAATAATTATATCTATTACTTTTTATAAATTTAATGAATATTGACTTGAAATAAAAGTATAATAAATACCTGTCAAACTGTTATATACATGTCATAAGAATTAATTTAAATAAATATTCCCTGGTTAAATATGTGCATATATATGTGATTTCAAAATGGAACAAATATGCAAAATAATGTTTCTAGATTTATAAAATAAAAGAAAAAATGATTCTATAGTTTAAATTTCTTTCATAATTAATTAATCGAGTACCTGTAAAACAAATAGTGGCTATTCAAAGTATATATAAAATTTGAAATACCAGACACACTTAAACCTGGAGCCTAATTGCAAATATGGGGGGTTTGAACTCAGACTTTCAAGCCCCTTCACTATTCACTCTATCTCGTACTACTTATATACATGATCACACACATAAACAAAAGATAAATAATCACCAATACATATTTGTGTTTTCTGCCTGCATGTGTGTGGTCATGTGTATCAGTAGTATGAGATAGGTGAAGGAGCCTGAAAGTCTGACTCTTCAAATCTCCTGTATTTACAATTAGGCTCCAAATTTAAGAGTGCCTGATATTTCAAGTCTTACATGTTAAGCCTGCATTCTGCCCATCCCTCTTCTATGTAAATACTGTCCTATACATGAGGAAGTTAGAGTAACTTAAGGTCAACATGGGCATGACAACAATATTGGCATCAGCATGGGATTTGGGAATTCTATCATCAGATTTTCAATGATATGGATGGCTGAAGAGTAGGAGGTTGGAGTAGATTGAAGCCTATCAATTAAAGTTAAGATTTGCTCTCTTAATATAAACTGAGCACTGATTATATATATGTATAAGAGATGGTAATCTGGACCAACTGATAGTACTGGATTAGCATGAAATATGTATATTGGTGATTATTTATCTTTTCTGCATGTGGTTGGTCATGGATATCAATAGTATGTGATAGTGTGAATAGTGATGGGGCTTGAAAGTCTGAATTTAAATTCCCTATATTTACACATATATGTGAAATTACTAGCAATTATAGGAATATCATTTATTTTACAAAAATTAAATATTGCTGACCCACCTGATCACACACATGTTGAAAAGATAAATAATCACCAGTATATATATATATTTCATGCTAAACCAGAAATCATCAGTTGGGCTAGATTACTATCCTCACACATATATGTAATCCGTGCTCAGCTTTATATTAAGATAGCCAATCTTCATACTTTAATGGACAGGCTTCAAACTATTCCAATGCACAACTCTTCAGACTTCCATTTCATTGAAAATATGATAATGGAACATTAAAGTCCTTGTTACTGCCAAGGTTGTCATCCTACCCATGTTGACATATTAGTCATTCTGACTCTTTATGTACAGAAGAATAATCCATCATCAGATTTTTAATAAAATGGAAGGCTGAGGAGTTGTGAGTTGGAATAGTTTGAAGCCTGTCCATTAAAAGTATGAAGATTGGCTATCTTAATATAAAGCTGAGCACTGATTATATATATATGTGTGAGGATAGTAATCTAGACCAACTGATTATTGCTGGTTTAGCATGAAATATGTGTATTGGTGATTATTTATCTTTTCAACATGTGTGTGATCAGGTGGGTCAGCAATATGAGATGACTCTGAGTGTAGTTGGTTGTGTGAAAGTCTGAGTTCGAATTCCATCTATATTACATATATAAATGCAGGTTTAAGCCTGTGCAATGTATTAATTTATTTAAATAGTGTATAAAAGTTCTGCCCATCTCTCACACATGTATGTATAAGTGGATTATTCTCCTGTACATGAGGGTCAGAATGACTAATATGTTAACAGGGGTAGGATGACAGCCTTAACACTAACAAAGGCTTTGAAGGTTCCATCATCAGATTTTCAATGAAATGGAAGGCTGAAGAGTTATGAATTGGAATAGTTTGTAGCCTGTCTATTAAAGTATGAAGATTGGCTCAGCCGGGATGCAAACCTGCAACCCGGGAAACCACCTGCAAGCGCAAGGCAGTCACGCCGACCTCTTGACCACCAATGCAAGACAAGATTGGCTATTTTAATATAAAGCTTTAATATAAAGCTGAGCACTGATTGTATATATATGTGTTAGGATAATAATCTAGACCAACTTATGATTGCTGTTTTAGCATGAAATATGTATACTAGTGATTATTTATCTTTTCAATATATGTGTAATCAGGTGGGTCAGCAATGAGATGGCACTCAGAATAGTGGATCGTGTGAAAGCCTGTGCAATGTATTAAAAATTAAATATGTATTTGCGAACCTGGAAAAGCAAATATATTTATGTCATCAGGATTGATTTCAAATAAACATACCTGAATGAAATAAAAACGCTTCTATATAAAATATGTCTCCATACATAGATGTATTAGAAATGCTCAGATATAATATACGTCTATGTACATGAATGAATTATAAATGCTTCCATACAAGATACGTCAGTATCTGAATGAATTGGAAATGGTTATATACTATACGTCTACATACATGAATGTCCATGAATAAATTAAAAAATGCTTCTATTAATGTTTATACACTATATGTCTATATACCTGAACGGTTTTACATACCCAAGTTTATTAAGGGAATTAATAAACATGCTTCTATTGATGTTTATACACTATATATCTATATACCTGAATGCTTCTAGATACCCAAATTGATTAAGGGAATTAATAAACACGCTTCTATTGATGTTTATACACCATATGTCTATATACATGAAAGCTTCTACATAGACAAGTTGATTAAGAGAATTAATAAACACCTTCTATTGATGTTTATACACTATATGTCTATACACCTGAATGCTTCTACATACCCAAGTTGATTAAGGGAATTAATAAACACGCTTCTATTGATGTTTATACACTATATATGCGGACCAAAATAAGGGTTCTTACACAACAAATTATAGATCAAGCAAATAAGGGAAGAATTCGCTTACGTAGCTGATGGAAATATGTAGTATTAAGCAAGGTTTTTAGGATGAAATTTATAAAATTATTATGTTTAGCAAAATTATAAATAAAATTAATATATGCGATGCACCGTGACTTTTCCTTTTTCGGAGTCAGGATTCGGCCACTATGCCCAAAGAAAAGTGTCATCTATAGTCGTTAAATAATTGAATGTTAAAATCCAAATTTGTTTCTTTACTTCTTTAAAAGAGTTTTGATTATAAGCAAAATTTAATCACTTTTTTAAATAAATATCAAATTGTAATGCAAATGTATTTCTAATGGAACAATCCTCACAGAGAAACAGAAAGAAAAGACCAAGTCTTTTCCGATTGCCGGGGAAGGCAGGGAGGAGGGGTTTCTATTCTTGATTTATTCTTATGTAAAAATAACTAAAGACCCCATTTACTGATCAGTATACGCTGGATTGGTTATTGTGCAAAATTTCAATTCTCTTTAAGTATTTCTATTTGGACAGGATTCAAATACAAGATTATAGAAATTGCAGGCAGGTTTGCGTATTTTTTGTTATTTTGACAATGAAAAAAAGGAAAGGAAATAAGTATATACATGTACAGATTGCAAAATAAAGCAAGGTTCTATGCAATCCTAATATCAGTAGTAGGGGGTGACTTGTGTTACCATGCTTGCAATGACCCATACTATTTGTGGTAAATAAAATCTATGCCAATAAATAAGAGTTATGAAAGTTATGTTCAAATAAAAGTAAATAATTAAAAACTTAAAGATAATTAAAATATAAATTAAAGCAGATTTTAAATTTATATTTAATTAAATACTATAACTATAAATTGAAAAACAGTTATCTAAACTATTTAATTATCAAATAAGAAAAATAATAATTAATACGATAATGACTGAAAATATTGTCGAGAGATTTAGATTACACTACCAAACTAGACTCTATAAAGGCGTAGTTTTTTTTAAAGGGACAAAGATGCTACCAGACCAACAAAACAAATATTTGGAAAGAGAAATTAACTTTATATTATGTTTATCACCACCGAAGGTCCAACAGTTATATGACCCTAAAGTTGTCCACCTGTCTACATTATAATTTTAATACGCTTTGAGAATAATCAATGGCAGCAAACATAGGTATAGCCTTTATATATATTGTAACCCTCACTTTACGACTAAGGAAGAATAATTGCTTAAAAGAATACATATTTGAAAGTAATGTATAAATAAAATATTACTTTCTTAAAATAAATCTAAGCTAGCATGAAACAATAAATCTAAAAAAAGTCACAAAGTTTCATGAAGATAATTACTTCTAGTTAAGCTAGCCTTAAAATCCACAAACAGAATATTATGAAATAAATGTAATATTCGTCAAACCAATAAATAATTACTAATTAGGTCTATGGAATGAATATCAAATTATAATTAAGTAATAAATAAATTAGGGTGTAGATTACTAAATGGATGATGAAATTAAATCATAAAATGAGACGAGCCTAAGAGTGAAGAGAAGAGAAAGAAGATGTGTTCGCATAATGAATGATTAAGATAATGATAGAATAAGAGCTAATGAAGGATTAATAATGGAATAAAGGCCAGTAAAGGGTGAATCAATTATGATAATGAATTAAAATCAAATGAGAATGAAGAAATAAAAGAAAGATCAAGATGAAATAGGAGAACAATGTTGATGATGGAGAATGAGATTTCAAATTATAAACTAATATTCTATTAAGTGATAATAAGATAAACTAAAATAAAATAGGGATTCCAAGCTTGGCAAAACCAGAATATTCACCATAAAGTCAAAACAAGCTATATGTTTTAAGACAAAAGAAGAAATTTACACATAAAAAGTTTTGTTGACTTTAATAAAACGATGAAAATAACCTAACTCAAATCCAAGGCAATAAATAACTGTAGATATAAAATTTACCATAAATTCAAAATTACACTGCAAATTAGAAACTTATTCTTTTCAGGGTTCAAATAACTTATTATTTTACAAAATATACTTGGGTCAGTGAGAGGAATTTTGCCACTACTCAAATATAGCAAACAAAACGTCTCATAAAACAAAATTGAATTAACAAATAATATTTAGCAATTCCAAATAAACTTTATAAACTCCATAAATATTATAAACTTTAAGCTTCATGAAATACGAATAAACTTTTAATAACTAAGCACAATAACTTACCAACTTTCTTTTATTAAATAATTGTGGGCCATGTGATCAAGATCGGTGAATGATATATATCAGATTATTCAAATAAACAGATTAAATCAAACCCAAGTACTTTGTCTTTAGATGATTCAAATAAACAGATTAAATCAAATCCAATTACTTTATCTTTTAATATACTATTTAAAATAATATATACATTTCAGGTTAATAATACTTTGATCCCTGATGCCTTAAATGTATTTTTAAAATATAAGGGCTTAACAAAATTATTATGATATCCCAATTTCTAGTCAAATACACTATATTGATTGATGATGACTTTAAATAATAAGATGATGTGTCTATAACAATAATAATGTGTATGGTGGTTAGCAATAAGACCACAAATGACAAAATAAACTTTTATAAACAACAAGATGTTTTTACACTATTTACAAATTTTCTTTAAACATCAGAAATAATTGAATATTTACCTTGCAGAACCCTTAACTGAAATAAGACAGACATTATATAAAATCAGGTATATAAAATAATGTATATCCCATTGAATACATGCATAGTCTATAAAACAGTATAGTACAGTGATACCTTCATTATCACTATCATTATCAGCTATGTTTGTCCTATTTTATATTATAGAATAGGAAGGTTAAACTTTGTTTAACATAAATTAGCATTTGGGTTACAAAATAAAAGTGTATTCAAATCTTTAGGATAAGTGAAAACTTTAAAATCTAAAACTTAATGTTATAAAACAGCATGTTACACTATAGCTATTTTATTTATATCAGAATATGATAAGGGCAATTATCATAGACAGCACAATAACATAATTATTATCACTTGATATGAAGAAATTTATACTAATGTGGAGAAAGACATCAAAAGTCAAATGTATACATGACATCAAAACCTTGTCTATGTCCACAACATAATCATTCCAATTATTAACCCATCTTACCGATCCATCAGCAAATCACTGCTTGATGCAAACACGATGACATTGTACATGTGTATCACTTATTATGCCATACAGAAATTTTATAATTACTAATAAGGTATGGTTGGTTTGCTTATATACTGATGAAGTTACTGCAGCATCATGCAAACACTATTGATAAACCAGTATCCCTGAATCTAACTTTATCCTATCATTGCTATATCATTTTCAAATACCAAAAACTTCACCATACACAGTGGACAAATAATTACATAACATCATGAGGGATCAGACAATAAATAGAGGCTCTTCAAAACAACATTATAGAGTTGTACAATAATATGGTTGATTCCAATACCTTTGTCCTAGATACAAAATGGGTGGACATTGTCTCATCACAGGGAGATAGAATATGAGCCATGAATATAATTGTAGGGATTGTGCTAACTAAGCATTAGCTATTTATCTGCCTGAACAATATAATCCTTTTATGGAATAAGCAATAGGAGAATGCTTCATCTACCCTTGCACAATATATGCTGCACATACTTATCAGATAAAAAATGATCACCAATCCTTGTCAATACCATAGCAAGATAAAAATAATTCTAGCAATAAAAGATAAACCATTTCACAATGCATAAATTACTAGTGTATTAGACAAATCAAGTCAAATGACCCTTAATTATTTTTAAAAGCATAATGTTTTTGGTATAACAAGCAATACACCCATGGACAATGAAGAATAGCCTACATTATAGATCTAAAATGGACATGCTAATTTACAGGAAAAATTTAATAAATGTAAAATGCTTATATAAAATACTCTGTATAATAAAATGATTGTGTCATTAGACCATACATCTGACCAGTTATTCTGTCTGTTTACCCATCAACAGAATATCAAGCTATTTTCAAAATGCAAGATATATATCTGTCTAGATAAATGAGATTTAATATTGTTTATTTTTCAACCAACTGGCAAAATAAAAATAATATAATAAATGTATATACCTTTATATTAATCTGTCTTTAAAGTAATTATATATTCATACCACAAATATAAAAAAATATATATCTCAATAACATATTACAACCAGTATATTATAAAACTAAACATGAATAATAAAAAAAACTTATCTGCCTGAGTTCAAAGTTTGTTCTCTTATTATGAGCTGACTGACATCATGGGAAAAACATTTTATAAGTATTTTATCCATATATTTTTATTATTGTATTTGATTCAGGTACTGTGAAACAAAATCAAACACTCAAAACTGTGTAGCAACAAGATAATAATACACTAATGTTTATTCATATGTTCTTCAGATAATTTTTGTTAAAATTAAGCTATAGGTTTAGTAAGGTCAACAAGATAAAACTATTCAAAATCATTTATTGATTTTTTCCATCACAGTAATATCTGAAATACTTTTAAAATAATCCTCGTATTTTTTAAAAACATTTAACTAAGAAGTAAATATTTATTTATTGCTATCAGTAAATTTTTAATATGATCTTTAATAATACTAGGTAGAATTTATTCAATCATTTGCAATTATAAATACGATATTCTTAGGCATTTATAAACACTGTAATGTTGTCATTTTCAATAACTATGCAAAATAGCACTAAAAAAATTATCAGATGATTTTTCTTCTTTAATAAGAATAGGAAAAAAGTTCACACATTTTTTCTTTTTAAATTGATTAAACTTTATACTACTTGAAGTGACTTTTACTTGTTTTGCTTAAATCTTAAAAGTTTTGTTTAAATTATTTCTTTTTTAATCAGAATTTTATTAATATTATAATTTTCAACAAAACATATTTTTCTTCTTTATTTATAAAAAGCGCGAACATTTTTTTCCTTTTTCTTGCAAATCTAAATAAATCACACAACTTTTAAATATAAAAACTGACTAAGATAAGTAAAACAACAGTTCATGCTTATAGTTTTTTCTTTATTCCTGAGTTCGGAGTAGAATTTTGTCAGACAATTAATTTCCAATATGGTTCCCATTTTTTTCCAGTATGAACTCCTGGAATTTTTAATCAATGGACAAAGGCAGCAAAAAATGTACACAATTAGTAAAAAATTTTATTCCATGGTTTTAAAAATACATTACCATGCAATCTTGTTCAATTCAAACCCAATGTTAGATGTTGAAGTCTGTAGTTCCTCCCCTACAACTCTGTTAAGTTATTTATACCTTGTATTACATTGAATTGTGGTACAATTAAAAATAGACCAATAATAACCTTGTGTGAATATCATTAATATTATTCCATCTACCTTCATTTTTGATAACTACTCAGAATACTCAATACTGTTTTAATTCACTATAAAAATATGCTTAAGGAATTGACTACAATTATTCATTTACAAGATTTATAAATTTAATCTTTCCAATTATTATTCAATAATGACAAAATACTGCCCCCGGCCCCCCCCCCCCGCCCCCCCCCCCCCCCCCCCCCCCCCCCCCCCCCCCCCCCCCCCCCCCTCCCCCCCTCCCCCCCCCCCCGAAACATATTTACACTCCCGAAATTAATAATAATACTGTTAAACTATCATTTTATCACTATTGAAAACTTATAATGCATATGAAATCTCTTGTACACTCAAGCAGATTTTCTAGTGTATCTTCAACAGTCTTTATTTAAAGATATTTATTAAGCTATTAGTGCCAGATATATCTTTAAAATTTTGGACTATGTAATACACTGGCCTAGATAAAAGGTCAAAAAATACATTGCTATTTTATTGAAGTATAACTAATATTGTATGCATTCATTTTATGCTTACTGTATATTCAATTAATTTACCAGTTTGAAATAAAAATACATTTAATTTGTTTTGCATTCAACCATAACTATATGATGGTTATTTGAATGTAATATAATTGTAAACACGGCGCTAGATAAAATAATTGCTTATATGATGTTTGGAAATTTGCCTTAAGCATAGGCATAATAATATTTCATACTTTTACCACAAGCTAAATATTGATATTATTCTAATATCACTACTTTTTTATGGTAATACTGTATGCTTGGGACTTCATGAGAACCTCGATCTCTGGAAATTGGAAATGGTGTTATCAAACCATGATTCACATTTTAAGCTTCCAATTTCATCCCTCTACCAGTGCACCAAACAAAACAGGGCCTTGAAACTGCTGATATATTGTTCAAAATGTTAGCTGTATATACATTTAAGGTATGCTGAGTAGATTTACTTCCACTTTAGCTTTTAAGAAAAAAATTTTATACTCCCATCCTACCCCCATCCTGGTAAACAAATAAAATTGTTACTAGCCATTCATATTGAAAGTGCAAGAGAACAATTGGGTAGTTACATTTAAATCTGCTGCCCATGTTTGCAATGGCAAAGGGCATAGTTGAAATTTTTTAATATGGCATATTAAAAAAGACATACTTTAAAAACGCATTATAAATTCATAAGTATGGCAATCTCCCATTGTAAACACCCTCCCTGCCCCCTCCATTGGACAAAGGTATGATATTCTGCCATTGCAAACACTGACAATAGTCTAATACATAAGTTCCAACAATTGTATCCACCTCTCTTCCACCCTATTATGACTAACCTTTTTGCTTTTTAACATTTAATGTTTGCAAAAATAAAATTTAAACTATAAAACCATTGTTTTCAAATGTTGATTAATATACATCCAGGATTATTAGATGCAAAAAAGAATTTAATTATAATATATATATTAATTAAAAGGAATAATATGATTTAAACTGTGTTTTTTTTGTTGGATAATAAGTTATTATACTATGAAAGTTTTAACTTGTTTTTGTATATATTAATATTAATGCAAAAGAAAAATTGTTCCAAAAAATCAAATAGAGATAAGAGTTTGTGAATATATATGTTTACTTGCTAACAAAAATAATTAATTAGAATCCTGCAAAAAATTATTTTTTAAAAAACGAATCTAATGAAAAAGCTGTACATAATGAGATTGAATTTCCTGAAGTGTTGGGAGAAATACTCGAAATAAATTTCAAAATCAGGCATAGAGATTTTATTGTGCAGAGTTGTACAGACCTTTATAATTTTGCAATTCTCTTACATAAACTAATCTTTGAT
>JAQFVV010006848.1:100768-230433 GCA_028023455.1 Epiperipatus broadwayi
TATATTGGCTATCTTTTTTGAAATTTGCGATAGAATATAATTGATGACAGTCACGTCTGAACTATATTCAAGTTCTAATAATATTTTTAAATGTTTCCCAATTCTAATTTAATTTCTGTGATGTGTTTCTGAAAATTAGGAATGCCATCTTTTAATAATGAATTTTTAATAGTTTTTGTCTCCAGTTTTACACTAAGAAGTATCTTACATCTGACTTATTGGTGATCATTTTCTGAATTAAATTTATAAGGAACTTCTAATTTTGATATTTCTTTTTGGCCAAGTATTATCGTTATGCTATACGATAATTTGCTTGTTTCCCTGCCTCTTTGCATTTAATATTATTGTGACAGAAAGGATTTATAATGTTGTTTTTTTGTGTCCTGTCTCTTTTCCATCTTCATAGTATTTACCCACAAATGTTTAATCGTGAGATTGTTTCACGTTAAAATCTTTTATTAGAATTTTAAAATGTTCTTTGTACTCATTAAAAGCATTTTATATATCCATATAAAATCATCTTATTTATCACAGAACATTTTAGGTAACAAACGTAATTTTTCGGCATTCCTCTTTATTTGAATATGTCATTTTTCTGATATCTGTATAATGTTGAGCATTCGTTTTTTATCTATAATGAATTCCACATCATTTGTATTTCCATTGTAAATGCCTTTGTAGTAAAATACATGGACATTTTAAAATCAATTACCTCATCACCTTCTAAATTACCAAATACCAAACATATCTTATTTAATATTAGATAATTCAACCAATTCGTGCAATATTTCTTCAGGGGAAATGGATTTACTGTTTTAGGTATGTAAATAAAAGATTACCATCAAATAATCCCTTGGGTTTGGAATTAAAGCATTATTAGCACCTCCAATCTTCACCACAAATTGCTACCTTGACTGGCATTTTTGTAAATAAATTGCAGATTTGTCTATCATGATCATTATACTTATTAATTTAAGAAATACATATATTCTTCACCCACATATTCATGCTGATTTCAGTTAAAAGCTATCAAACCGATGATATGGAGAACTATGATGTTTGCAATCTTAAATTCTGAAATAAAACCAATAAACTCCGAGACAACTAATATGTGCTGATAAATAGCAGTTCCATGTATCATTTCTTAAATGAATAATCACATAAAAATAACAGCTGTGACAGTAATAACATATGGAGTGAAAATCAGGAATTTAGTTTGATCATTTTCCATAAGCCCTTAAACAGGAATCAAAAGCTCTCCTTTGTGTTAACAGTGTATAATTTTTTGTATCTAAATATATTTAAATATATATTTTTAGGTAAAAAATTGAATGTAATCAATTAAATAGAGAAAAATTATAAAGTTAATTCACTTAATTTTAGATTTAACTCAACAAACACCCTATGAATTAAGTAGTGTTTATAATTATCACCATGAATCCCTTTCAAATATTAAACAAATCTATAGGAGAAAAGATGAACATTAAATGCCGTAAGGCTTTAGATTTATGGAATCCAAAGTGTATTTAATTCTACAAGCATTTCCACAGTTAATAAAACTTTGGACTCTTAAAATATAAAGCCATGATAATGTTGTGTTCCTGCAAAATATTTGTAAAATTGTGAACATAATGTTGAACTTTGATGAGGATCTCTGACACGGTGACTCTACATCTTCAAAACTATTAAAAGTAATTTTATAAAAAGTATTTTTCCAGCTAAAATGGAAAGCAAAGAGAATAACCATACATGAAGATTATTTACATCACCTATATTTTAAAGTTGCTGGGGCTGTTTTTGCAAATAATGCTTCAATGCTTTGACATATGTGGAAAAAATTTATTATGAAAATATGAAAATAGAGCCATTTTTAGTGGCTGCATGAACTAATGTAATATTTCATAGGTTTTTTCAGATGAAAAAAATAAAGCTCGGTAATGATGGGGTAGAAGATAACAACTACAGAAATCTTCGTTAGATTATAATACACATGGAAATATAATAGATAATATTAATCAAACAATTCAATTTCAATGGAGTGTTTTTGTTAGAAATATTATTATATTGAAAGGAAATTTGCCCATACATTTAAAAAAAAGTTTCATACATATATGTTCACACTTGTTATATATGTGGATATGAGAATTGGACTCTTAATAGAAGAATAGTACAGAGATTTCAGATCGCTCAGCTGACTATAAAGCCTTGTTTAGTGTAAAAAGAAGTGATTGAGTGAGGAAAATAGACAAGGTATCATTGACATTAGTAAAAAAAAAAAAGAGACTCCATCCAATCTGCTATGGATATATTGTGAGAAATACCGACATGGTAGGAACAGATTAAATTGTAATTTGTATTCTAATAATTTAAAAAAGCCACATACGGATAACTGCTAACTGATAATGAGAGACATGTTATGGTTTGGAGTAATTTTATTAAACCTGGGAAAATGTTCATCCTGCACTAGATCACTAATGGATGAAGATAATGATGATAAATTAAGTTGATTCTAGAGTAGATATATAGAAATAGATAAAATACAAATATATTGTCTGGCTTCTTTCATTTACAATTTTCAGCACGATTGTTTCAACATTTCATCTGAATCTCAACTGATATCAATTGGATGTGGAATGTTATATATTAGAACAAATTGCAAGTTTTTGAATAAACTAATGTTGTATTTGTGATAGCTTAATATTCCATCACCATCACTAATCCATAGTTCTACGATCTCTTTTCTAATACTTGTAAAGTTTTTTTACAAGCAATTTATTTTCATAAAGATCTTATCATTTTAAACGAAATTAACCTTCCCTAAATAATATTTAATTTATTCATGTAATCGTCATCACTTCTATTGCAATGTCTTTTATTTAATCTGAACTTCATTTGTTATAATATTTTCATTCTATTGATATTTGTATATGTTTATAAATTGCATAATGTTTTTATTTTTTGTAATCTCAAATCTTTCAAATATTTTTGTTTGTCTTCTGGCTTTCATTACTAAAGCTTCTCATGGTAGTTTGCTGTTATCTATTCTCAGCATATCTTCACGATAGAAATGTTCTCTGTATTATCTAGTTCTTGTTTGCATCATTATTTTCATCAATAATTTATTTTTATGAACTCATTTAATATTTCACTAGTAACCAAAATTGTATTCTAACGGTTTTACATTAAAACTACCAAACTCTCCATACAGTAGTGTCACTCACATAGTAATCAATGGATGCAGGAAGGTTTGTGCATAAAATAATTATCTAGTACCTACTCATCCGATATTCCCAGACTAGCATCTAGCTTGTGGCTTTTGTAAGTGAGGAGCCTTGGATCCGAGAAGACTGTACCTACATTTTAAGATCTAATGCAACCCCCTTTCAGCTACTTTTTATCTTTTCGGTTAAGTACCAGCTATGAGTCAAAAATGAAAACACAATAATGTTTTTAATCCAAGCTTCTTCAGATGTACACTCGTACACATCTGACTATTGTTATTAAAAAGCAAAGATATCAAAATGTATAGATACTGAACTGGGTTCAGATCTGTATGACTATACAGGCGAATAAACTTAAAACCAACAGCCTTATAGTTAACTGAAAAAGTGCTAGATGATTGCATTCGTTTTTAAATTCTAGGTGCATTGCTCTCAGATCCAAGGCTTTTCACTAATAAAAGTCACAAGGTAGAAACTAGTATGAAGATATTGGATGAATAGGCCCTAAATAGAAATTTTATGCAAAACGTTCTTGCATTCATTGATTACCATGAAAAGATATTAAAGGTGAAAGACTTGGATGAGAAAACAAACAGGATTCACTAAAATCATGAAAAGAAACAGATGGACAGTTGAGATGAACTGCTTTCCAACAGATTTAAAAAACCGAAAAATCCACACTGAGATGAAAGGTTGAAATAAAAAAACATTGTTTGTGTGAAGAGAGGCTATGAATGATAGAATTTGGATTAAACTTGTAATTACCCTGCAGTGGAGGAAAAATACAAAAATGTATAATGTCTGGATTCATTCCCATATTATTAATATTATTATTGCAGTAACCTTCAGCATAGATCATATTTGTCAACAGATAGATAATAAAAAGCTGTTTTTTAAAAAAAAACGAATAATAATCTATTGGTTAAACAACTATAATATTTTAAAGATTATGTCTTAATATTCAATCTTCATTATCCATCAATAGTCCACTGCAGTTTTTTTCTGTATTTACAAATATTAAAATCTCATTATTGTATACACAATTACCTGATCAGTTGGCCAAATATAATTTATTTATGTAATAAACATAATTTCTGTTATTATATTTTTTGACATTGCTTAAATTCTTATTCAGATAATCCATTCACTTTAAGGGTCAGATGTTTGCAGTTTTAATTATTGGATCTATTTTTTTATTTTTCTTCTGGAATCCATTGTTCTATCCTTTTATAATAGTGTATTGGTATACATTCTTCGAAGATTTTTACATTGGATTGTTTTTCGATAATTATCTGTCCATTCATTAAATAATTATTTTTTGCTTCATATTTCTCACCTTTATACATTTTTCATGTATTCACTTACAACTATATCTTCTACAATTTAATTAACAATGTTAAACACAATTTTTTATATATCAGAACAAATAATATGTGGTAAGTTTTTTTGAAAGCAGGTAAAAAATTGCAACAGTAATATAATTCTGGATTATATTTACCAGTCGAAAAATTTACCAAATCATAATAATCTTAAATGTCATTTGTGACTTCTGATTTTAACTTAAGTAGCTTAATATAATTCCATATCGACATAATACTTCACTTTTCATCTTAAGCGTTACATTTAATTCATTTGAAAGATGTTTCATATCCGGAATGAAGACAAAATTCTACAACAGTTTTTATTGTCAATTTGTTCTGCCGATTTTCTTTGCATTTATAAAAAAACATTTCAATTTCATTGTGAAAATATTTTGATAGTTAGATCTTAGTTTCCATTTAATGCAGAAAAAGTAACATCCAGGTTGAATTGATAGAAATCCAGTACAACAGGATGCTAAATGAAAATATAATGAAGTGGTTACTCCTCACATTTAATGAGTTGGAAAGATTATAGACAACCCATTACCCATCTGGTAACAATCATAACAATATAAAACTAATGTTTCAATATGGAAAACAAAGTTATCTTTGCAAATTCCCATTTAAAGCTACATTGGATAAAAGTACACATTAAAACTGTCACTAGGAAAACAGATGAAGTTTATGTATTAAATATTAACAATCTCTACACCTTTAAAACTGTTCTATTTTTTACATACATATCTTTCTACACATACTATAATTCTCATAGTAGATTTGAAGATTTGCAAATAAGAATAAGCTGAGCTGTCAATGTATAGGATAAATAAAGTTAGATGACATGCATTTACTTTAATTTGCTATGCCGAATGGCGCAGTCATCTCTTGTAGATGGAAACTGAATTGATTGCGGATTTATATTTTATTTCAACAAAAAAGATTCATCATTACTTTCTGAACTTTCCACAATCAAATTAAACCAAGTCTAATAATTTGGAATCTGTCATGACTATATTTGAACACTATCCTTTTCAGAGATGCACTTGAAGTAAATCTATGTGGACATAATATATTGATATTTTCAATATAATATTACTAGTAGCTCTGTAATTCCATTTTGCTCTTATAAGTTTAAAACAAACCCTTAATAGTAATTACAGAAATCAATTTTTCATGGACATCATAAGAAAATTAATACAGACAGCTCTTTTAGAATCAGTTTTTATGTACCAAATAAGCAAAAATTAATCCTAAACTTTTCAATTCACTGAATGATTACAGGAAAGAAAAGTAGAAAGCCATTATAAATCAAAAATTTTATCAAGATGTAGTCATAAGGCTTTGATTCATTTACTGCAGTGTGGTGACTATAAAAGTACTTTTAAAAAGCCACTACTAACACTGGCAATTAAGTTGTTAATTTTATATACCAGACTGTTATTTCTTATATTGATAGATGGAAAAGCATCATTAGAACTAAATTGCAAACAGTTTTTTCACATTCTTCTTACAATAGCAATCGGACAAAACTTGTAGATGATAATGAACTTTAATTTGTTGCTGCTTGTATTGTCAGAAAAATCCCCCAAAACATAAAACATAATTCTCGAGATTAATTAATTTTTGACCTGAAGTTAAACCATGACTGATATACCTGTTCAATATTATTATTTATACAGAAACTACGGTAATAGCCTGAAATCTGGGCACGGCTGCTTGGGGCATTGTTTATGTGTCAAAACACATAAAAATGTCCTCACAGGCTAATACAACATTTATGTATTGTATTAACCCATTAGCTAGGCCACTTTACATGACATTGCACAAAAATATTACAGCTTGTTTTGTGCTTTGAAGCTATTTACACGTATTCGTTCTATTCATAGCTGATTACCTATTGCTTGAGGGTGTTTAAATTTCAAGGCGGTATGACTTTTTCAAATCTCCGTAATAGAGTAATGTCATTTCGATTTAAAAAATGTTGTTAATTATTAATAATTGTCATATGGTCCTCACCCTTCCCGAAAAAAGGTTACTATGTAAAAAATTGGCAAAGTGTATGTTCGAACATGCTTCAACAAAGCTCATGCATTAAGTCACGTTTCAGCGTGGAAAATATTCGAGACCACTAAAAGGTCTGAGATGAACTTGCAATTTTTAAACTTTCTCCAGAATTGCTGAGTACAGAAAGTGTGTGAGATTGTGTTTTTTTTTGCACACTAATGTCCACTTTTTATTACAGCAATAAAATAATAAATAATTTTAAAAAGTCTAAATTTTGTGCCCTTTTTTTTTGTTTTTTATTTCATTAGAAATTGACAAGTATTTGGATTCAATTTTTTGCAGCGGGGTTAAAATAATTGACGACTTTGGTTGACTTTTTGTTAAAAATAACAAATTACGAAATACCCCCCCCCCCCACTCACCCAAAGCAGTTTATTGTAGAAGGCTAAAAAAAAAAGGTAATTCAAACGAAATAGAAATCAAAGTAAAAAGTGACAAAAAGTTGTTTAAATAAAAGAAAAAAGTTAAATTCTTGACTTTTTGGTTACAATTCTTTTTATGAGTGTGGGGGTGGGTGTTTGAAAATAATTTTTTAATCGGCAAAAACACAAAATTAAATTTTTATTTAATATCAAGAAAAACAATTACGTCAACCAAAAAGAAATCAAAATTCGAAACAAGTCCCAAAGTTGATTCTCTTTTTTCAGCGCTGTTAAAATAATTGACTATTTTTGTAATCCAATATATCCAATATAGATTCACCAACCAATTTCTTTAAAAAACTTGTTCTTTATTTAACTATATAAAAAATTTACATTCATTAAGCAATAAGAAATTGGTTGGTGAATCTATATTGGATAATATTGGTTTTTATGGACTATATTTTTTAAAGAAAAAGAAGAAACATTTTTTCGGGTTTTAAATTTTTGTTAATAATAACAGTACGAATTCCCCCCCCCCTCCCCCACTCAAAAAGCTGTTTCTTGTAATAGCCAAAAAAAAAAAAAAAAGGCTAATTCAAACATAATCTAAATGAAAGTGAAAACAAGTTGTGTTTAAAAAAAAGTAAAATTAATAATAAGAAAAACTATTTAGTCAAGCCAAAAAAAAAAAAAAGAAAGGTAGAATTAAGTTCTAAAAAGTCGCAAATAATTGTATTCTATTTTTTCGGTGGTGGAATTCAAACAAATTTTTTGACGTTGTGAAACGGTCCGAAATTTTTAAATGATAAAAAGAAAAAATACAATTAGCAAAATTAGTTGAAAAAATGTCAAGTTCCAAAAAACCCACAAAATCAAAATTTGTTTAATAATAAAGAAATCATGTTCTAAATGACATAAAAATTATTTGTTTAATCAATATTAGAAAAAAAAAAACCCTTGTTGTATAAAAAAAGAAAAAGTTGTGGCAGCCTGGTAACGTTATATTTCATTGATTTTGTCTAGCATCAACGCTCCAAGCGGCTTTGCCTGGATTTCAGGCTTTTACCGAAATTTCTTCTAAAATTTAGCTTACAGCAAAACCTTAGTTCTCTTAAAAGCAAATAAAGGTAGCAATGATTCAAAAAGTATCACCCAATAATTTTCACTAAAAGCTTTTTTAATGGATTGTATTAATAAGAATTTTGACAAAAAGTGAATGTCAGCTTTTTATAAAGTAGAAGGATTTTAAACTAGGAAAAAGCTGCTGTAAACAGCTTTTATCTAAATTTAAGACCTATTACTGACAAAGATTTTCAAAATAATTGAAAGCTTATCTTACTTTCACTGATCTAACCTGTTTATAATTCTTTTTAGAAAAATATTTTTTTTAAAGTTTTTAAAAAATTTTAAATTCAAGAAAACCAACATTAATTTATTTGATAAAATGTTTTCAAAAGAAAAATTCAATTGACATTAAATGGTCACCTAAATATATATGAAATATTACAGTATAAATTCCCTTAGTAATTCTGTTCTTTTATCAATTTATTTATTATATTTATAAGTTGTATGATAATTTAGAATTATATTTATAAGTAATGATCATAAAGAAACAGATGCCAGGAAATTCATTTATGTTGATGATATTGCTTTATTTCACTTGAAAGATTCCGTCCTGAATTAGTAAGAATTTGAAAACATTAGACATGTTTTTCAATGACATGGTTTATTATTCTTAATCCAATGAAGACAGGATACTTAATTTTTCATTTAAATATTAAGGAATCATTTTGTATTCTGGATATAACTATTTGTATTAGAAGTTTGAGCTTTGACCCTACCCCATGCTATTTAGAAGTGATTTTGGATCATAGGCTAATCTATTTTTCTCAATTGTATAAAATTTGATCAAATTAATGTCTATGAATAACCTCTTTAAAATGCTGTCTGGATTTGTGATGTTTCCTAACAGTAGCTTCTGTCAAATATTGTGACCCTGTTTTAAAAAAAAGCATGTTCACATTAAATTTCTGATTGGTAAATTAAATATTCACTTGAGAAATATTAGTGGCATTTGTAAATCTACCCTTTTGTTGTGCCTTCCAGTTTCTTCAATAATCTTTGTAATAGATATCAGTAGAGAAATTTATTCGCAGAAAACTCATTAAAAATATTAACAAATTGAACTTTCCAATAACTCGAAGTATAATTTAACCACCTAAGATTTGATTCAAATCAAGATCTCTTTTTTTGGATGTTCAATCACAGAATTATAATACAAAAATAGAATTTTTATGATATTTGAAATATACTTATTTTTCCTGATACAGCAATAAAGACAAGTGAATACCATCTTCCAGATGCAAGTAGAATTTCACTGATGAATTCAGGGCAATCAGTAATTATTCGGTTCATTTGCTTCATAAATGGAATTGATCACTCTGTAATCTTTACAAATTTGGGTAAATACAAACTATAAATCACACTGTCAGACTTGGATTTATAACAAAAATTAAAGAAATAAAAAAAAAACACTGGTGATTCTATCTCCTACTTGGAATGCTTTGGGTCTTTGTTATAATATCTTCTTAGCAGTCAAGCTCTCTAAATCAATACTATAATAAATGAGGGCACATTATGTAAAATGACATATATTTGCTGCAAGAATCAGGGCAATGTTTGATAGATACATATTTATATGAGTAACTATTTTCTTTTTCAATGGCAAACAAGTTTTGCACATAGAGCGAGATTAACAAATAGAACGTCTATATTAAAAAACATCAAATTATGTCTGACATTTGATGAAATTGTTTCAGCAAAAAGATGCTAATGGTTTGATAAACAATATGGTTTTAATTTTTGTAATTTTAAATTTTGTTTTAGCATTTAATAATAGTAATATTATTATCTCTCTAGTTTTGTATCAACATGTATCTTACAGCTCTCTAATCAATAATCATATTCTTTGTTACAATCTTGATATGAATTGTTTTTTGTCAGTCAAAACATGATCCAATTTTGTTGCATTTTTATTTAGTCGCTTCCATGTCTAATACATTTAATATTTTTCTCAAAAAGAATATTCATAAAGTAAAGTTTCTGCAAACTCCACATTTTCTTTTCTGCAAACTTCATATTTTTGAGTCCAATCTCATTTGTATCATTTTATTCAAATATATGAACAGCAATAAAAGTTTTAATGTTGATGTACCAAAAAGCATTAATATAAGTTCATATAAGTTTCCCGGACTTCATAATAACCAAAACTCGTTGGTGCTTAAATCTGAATTATCAGCAGATGGTATTTTTCATTAATGTGAATAATTAATCTCAATTTTTCTGGTATACAATTAATTGGTATAATAGTTTTCTTATACCTTTTATGTACAATAAATCCCACATTATTTCTGCTTCCATCAATTGTATTTTTCTTCTAAAGTACACGGCCACTTTTAAATCAAGTGTATCTTCCATTTTTCTTCTTCCAACTTCAAAAAGTCTAACAATATCTCATTTAATATTAAATATAATTTTCTTTAGTCATGTAATCATCCATTAGATTAAGGCAATCTGCAGTTATAAAATTAAATAAAATGATGCTAGTAAGTGTCAGACTAGATCTGCTGTCAGAAAATTCGTTGCCCATCATGCCTCTGTGACTATCCATTGCATGGATTCACAACTTTACTCTGATTGTATGAACCTTAATTTATGTTTGTTATGATTGTATATATATATATATATATATTGTGTCAGTCAAAATTGTCTGTTTATATAACAAGATCTAGCATCTAGGCAAAAGTACCTCGAGTCCAATCATATGCGAGATACATATGTCAGGAACAATCATGAACTCTGCCCTGTATGCCCAGATTCCAGATCCACTAGCTTATGAGCAACAAATCCGATGATACTGGAATATTTAATTTACCACCGGCCGACATCGCACATCGGAGAAACAAAGAGACTCAGGGGAAAATCATGACAAATGCGTATATACATTTTAAAACAGACACGTAGTTATGCTTAACTTTAGTGGGATCTTACATCATTCCACAAATCATGGCATTTAAATTTAACTAAATCAATTAACCAAAGAATGAGCAATGATCAGATGTTTAATTTTAAAATTATATTTAATAACGAAGAAATAGAAATAAAAAAATATATACATTCGAATTATATTAAATGGTTATTAGCCTCGTATTACAAATAAGTTATTTTGTGCTTACTTGCACTTGAGCAAAAGTATTTACAAATAATTTTGATGCAGCGTAATGACATTTCAATTTATCTAGCACATTTATAAAGTGTACAATTTATAATGATTTGCCCGAATTACAAACAAAAACACAAACTTGATTGATCCCAGGATGGGTTACATAATTGTCGGTTAACCAAGCTATCATAAGTTTATATACAAAAAATATAATTTTTAATAACGATTTATTTACTGAACGTATGTGGAATTATTTCTCTAAATTATATATATATATAGTTGGCAAGCGACACATCAAAAGTTACTTAATTTATGAGATACGTTTAATTAGAATATAACATTAGATACAGATATTTATAGGCTTGAGCTTTTTGAAAAGAGGGATTTAATATAAAGTGACGCGATGTTAACGTAATGGCCGAATATTTGCGGATCCAATACTTTGAGGTGCTTTATCATATTATAGAACAGTCTAGCCGACTTGCCACCCCACATTTTGTGGAATCGGTTGACAAAGGGATTGCAATGGGCTGAATTTTACTGGAATTTTCCCCTGCATTGCTACGCGAGCATATATATGGTCCAGGATCATTCATCACCCTGTTTACAACCTGGAACGAAAATGAGATGACTCGAGGATTCCGATGCACATCTCTAGATAAAGCTTAATAACATGAGTGTGGCCTATGCTAACAATGTTTTGGGGTGGACTAATAACTAGTCAAATATCTATAATTAAGCTTACAACCTATAATAATAACATCAAAGATAATGGTATGATCGTATTTATTAAACGTAGTTTAAAGATATTATTAGAAAAGTATTTTTAATATCAACAAAAATTCTAAATCCCCTCAACCCTTTCATTACACTTATTTACTAAAATTCCACATATGTATAACATAGTATAAAATTAAGTCTAAAGTGTGCTTTAAGAAAAATATTCATATATTTTTAGATGGGCAAGAATAAAGACATAAAAAGTGATATATATATATATGTTTGCATTAATATTGCGCTCTTACGGAGATTATTAACATTGTATAAATCGTAAACTAATCAAAGGTGAAACTATATTTCTCCCTCTGTTGTTTATGCAAAAAGTATAATAATTAGTAAAACATTTTTTTAAAATAATCTTCTCCCAACCTAGCAAGCATTATAGTTTTAAAAGTAAAAACAAACTAATTAAAAATGAAGTGTTACTCCTATCTAACGCGAGGAGCTAAGGTAAAAATAACTATACTGGCAGGGGTGGGAGTTCATTGAAATATCATTTAGCATTTAAAATATATATATTATACAAAATATTAATAAAATAATTGCCGCATTAAATTAAAAGTGAAAGAAATTATGAGGCTAATCAAAATGGTTATAGAATAGAATAGACTATAAAAGTTACAAATAATTAATATTAAATTTTTATATTTTAAGAGTTAGTCAGGAGGAAGTTCTGAGTTCATAAAGGCGGCACTTTATAGTGTTACCTTTGGAAAGCAGGTAGCAGATCACCTGGTTGGTTCTCACATTATAGCAGCAGGTTTATGGGGGTTCATTTTTAGTGGCAGGCTGGCTGGAGTTGAGATGGCCTAATCATGGAGAGGTGTTTCTTGAAAATTTGAGCGATGTAGATTCGTTCGGCAGATGCCTTGAAAATCTACGTACTCTCCTTGATGACTGAATTTGGGCCCTATTTATATGACTCCAGTTTATCTAAGGAATGCTATTCAGTTGTAATACCTGCGGCTATAAAATAATACTGCAAAACAGCTTTTAGTAAGGAATTTGTTCTTTGTTAATCAGGTAGTGTAAAACAATGCAAACGGATTAGTATTTTTGAAACAATTGTTCTAAATCTATTTCTGGCTAGAAATAGATTTTACCAAATGATAAGTTTTGTTATTGAAATTTATTTAATTTTCTAATAGAGATTATAATTTAATCATGCTAATTGATTTTGGTTTACCAAGCCGATTACATTATCCCAATCGCCATTACATACATATTTTTAATACATAAAATTTTAAATATACATTTTCATATAACATATACAAATATAAATATTAATTTATACGTAATCCCCCATCACTTTTAATATATACATGTGATTTACGCACATATATGCCCTATTAAAATTATATGAAATATTATTATTGATTTATTTAATTTAAGATTATTAAATCTCTTGTTAATGTTTATTTTGAATACAAAATTTAAAAAAATTGAAACAAATAGGTGCGTATATATACGTAGGACTGGGATTTGAATCCAGTTTGTTGGTGAGGGATAGAATAGGACTGTAAAATGTAATCTGAACCTCAGATTCCATTTCAATATATATATATAGCAATAGATGGAGCTTTACCAAAATCTCCGTGTACAGGCATATGTTTACATATCTCTTGCGTTGGCTCCACCTTCAGATCAGCTGATTTCAAGCTAATTTGCTATCATCAGTGAAGGATAGGAATAAGAAACTAGATCTAAACACTGACTCCCAGTGTTTATGAAACAATTTCCTATCAGTTTGCAAGCATGAATTTTTCAGACACATAATGTCTTCAAACCCAGCCTAAAAAGCCAGATAGCTATATGGGTCTGATATCAGTTCAGTTTCTCCACATAGTAAAAGCCTCTGTAATATATATCATTGCAAAAACCTTCAAAGGTACATTTATGAAAAACAAAACAAGTTATAAATCACGTAACTTGCTATCGCTTGCATTTATGATCAATAGATGGAGCTTTACCAAAATCTCTGTGTACAAGTGTATGTTTACATAAACGTCAAAAGAGTCAGAATTCACTATCTCTTTCATTGGCTCCACCTTCAGATCAGCAGATTTCAAGCTAATTTTCTATCATCAGTGAAGGATAGGAATATGAAACTAGATCTAAACACTGACTCCCAGCGTTTATGAAACAATTTCCTATCAGTTTGCAAGCATGAACTTTTCAGACACGTAATGTCTTCAAACCCAGCCTAATAAGCCAGATAGTTATATGGGTCTGATATCAGTTCAGTTTCTCCACATAGTAAAAACCTCTGCAATATATATCATTGTAAAAACCTTCAAAGATACATTTATAAAAAACAAAACAAGTTATAAATCACATAACTTGCTATCACTTGCATTTATGATCAATAGATGGAGCTTTACCAAAATCTCCATGTACAAGCGTATGTTTACATAAATGTCAAAAGAGTCAGAATTCACTATATATATATCAGTAAAAAACAGTCAACACTTAGAATTCCAATATCAATAGCAATTAACAATTTCATATACATATTGTGCTGGGTGGTGTGTTTATTAAATCACGAAGGAAGTAAACAAAGTCTATAGACTTTAATTCTTTAATAAAATATAACCATATGAAATATAACTTGAAAAACTTTTATATAAAATATAATACAATTATAACTTATTTATTTGATCTACACCAATGCAATTTAATTATTGCTCCACACTGGCCCTTTAGGCAGATAAGAGAATATCCAAAGAGTACCTGTATGCAAACCGAGCTATATATATCAGATATATAAATATGGCTACATTTCCAAGAAATAGATTTCTTCTCGGCTGCAGAATTCAACACCTATCATCAAAAGCACATTTAGTTTTGGAGTATACCCTGGGTGCCAGTTAGCTACAAGAACTAACATGTTTTCAATGATGGCAACTAATTCCGTGCCTAAGATATCCCATGACTAGCTCAATCAATTGTAATACAATAACAAATTATTGCTTTAATTAGTGGTAAAGAATTGACCGACACATATTACAGTTAAAGATAATTTATTTTAACTAAACATTTACTATTCTAATTTTAAATACTTTTATAAATCTTAACTAACATAAACAATGTGTTTTTTTTATAATGACCATGCACACACTCTGAATTCATGCAATAGAATATAACAAAAGCATTAAATAATACATCACATTTATAAAACACACATATCAAGAATTCTTTATGCATGCTATAGAGTTCATTCATTGACTGACACTCTGGGAGGCTTTAAGGATTGCAATGGCTACTTTAATTAGAAATGGAAATAATAAAATGTTGTTGCCTAGGATTTTAGAATGTGGATACTTCTTGCTTAAGCTGTCAACTTTATTTTCAATAGGACTTTATCTTCTAGCTGGTGGCTGCTTCAAGTGAAATAATCTCCAGCTGGCTGCATGTGAGGTTTTCTGGAGATTTAATGCTTAGTATTCTGTGGCATTATTCATTAAGACAGTTAGATATTGAAAGTGGATTTTCAAGTTGTTAGGCTGGCATTACTTTTCTTGGGCAGGTTGACTGTTTCATCGGACTCAGGCTGGAACAAAGTCATAATATTCCGATGACAATTAACACTGCATTTTCCTTATTAACAAATACATGAGAAGTCTGACTGAGAACTGATTTAATCTGATTGTGATATCATCTCATATTTGAACTCACTGACAGATTGACCTCAACCGATTGTCCGATGAAAAACTGGACTGTTTATTAGGATGACCTGTTGTCATTTTAGTAATTGGTTTTTATGTATGCCAGCTATATCTGTGGTTGAAATTTTTCCAGTTTTTGAATACACTCCTTAGATAAGTTTCGCTTACGTGTTTTCATTTGGTAGCCATGGTAAACTTGTTGTTTTATGGATTTTGTTTAACTTAATAGCCATTGCAAATTCTGTTTTTTAACTTTCTTATTTCATTTAATCAACACACACACATTTTGCTATGTTTACAATCGCTATTAACACACACATATATTTTATTCTAATAAATAATTTAAACGAAAGAGATTTCTTTTTTTAATTTCAATTAAATAAAAAGAGAGTGACATATACTTTAAAATGTTATACTTTTAATTTTTAATAACTGAAACACAGGTTTCATATATACCATGTGTCTATATATGTAATATAGGGTATATGAGCACAGACTTTCACATGACCCACCACTCTCCACTCTATCTAATAACACTGATACACTCAAGCACATATATGCTGAAAAGATAAATAATCACCAATATGTATTTCATGCTAAACCAGCAATCATCAGTTGGTCCAGATTATCATCTCCCACACATATATACTATAAGTGCTCAATCTTAATATATATCTGAGCACTTATAGTATATATGTGTGGGAGATGATAATCTGGACCAACTGATGATTGCTGGTTTAGAATGAAATACGTATATTGGTGATTATTTATCTTTTCAGCATATATGTGCTTGAGTGTATCAGTTTTAATTTTTCTAAATTGATTTCTTTCCCCCTTCCAATTATTCCTTAATACGTCAAACTATGATTTAATTGATTTTTTAGCAAACTGTTTTTTAAAAAAAACTCTTTAAACTTCTTTCATTAAACTTTTAACTTATATAAATAACTCTTTAAATTTTTACAGACTATTTTATTTTAACGAACTGTATTTTATTTAAACAAGTAATAATAAAAAAAATAAAAACTCTTTAGACTTTTACTCTGACTTACATATATTTTATTTATTTATTAACCTTAGCGTTATTTATGAGAATTTTATTTTAATAATTGTAAACACAATTTTGATAGCATTACAATATATATATAATAAAAAGTTACCATTAACACTAACTGAAATAATCATACAAATATCTAAACCATTATACAATTACAAATATTCAGTAAAGTAACCACACATGAGATGAATCTGATGGAAACTGGCTATCCATTAAAATAAATTAATATTAACCAGAATAATGATAAATAAAAATTAACCAGAATAACCAAACCATCTCTAATGTGAGATGGAAGGAAGGTAACCTCTGCCAAATTAAATGCAGTCCAAGACAGATAAAATAGTCCTCAGACAAAAGGGTGTAAAAATGTTCATGAGATGACTCTGAAAGTAAGTGTTTCAGAAACCGAAAAAGGAAGGAAAAGAACGACTATCAAAGTGTTCCTATCTTTTGGTTAAAATAACATTAGTATGAAAAAGTAAGAGAGTGTATTCATATTATAACATGGTGATTATTTAAGGGGTTAGAAGATTTGGTCATAGAAAATTTAGAATGTAAGCCAACTTCCTTAGATTGCTAGATAGCTTTAATAAGAACAGATCAATTATATATTTTAGTAATATAATTAATAATGTTATGTGCATGTACTTATTAAATAATTTGAAAAAATATATCAAAAATCTCCAATGTTCCAGATTTTCTCAGCTGACACAATTAATCTGTTCTGACATCTGTCGTAATTTTCAAAAACTAAAATAAAAGTGTTAATAAAATTATCTAAATAGCTATAAATCCGGATCTCTGTAAATGTTTTTAGTCTTTCAGCAAGTTCAGTAATCACTATAAAATATGAAAACAAGACAAAAAAACTGCTTTTTCATAAAATAATCGTCCATTAATTTTTTAAAAGTTTCCTAGTGTGTCTTTTAGAATTATAGAAAGTAACGTTCAATCTCTGCTATGTTAACCATATTTTCTTTATGAGCGCTTTTAAAAAATATATCAATTTAAAATCATTTAGGAAAAGAATTTATTTCTAGCAATTTTGAATTTATTAGTTTGATTATATTTTTTTATTTATTGCATTGAATTGTTTTACATTCTATTTAAATAAGATTTGATTCACTTTTTTTTATTTCTTATTTTCGTTGCCTATATATTGAACAACCGAAAACAATTTATTTTTAACCCTTTGATTATTATAAAGTAGAATATTTATTATAAATAACAAGTTATAGTAGATTCAGCTCGAAAATTATTATTTACAGACATATATATAAATTCAAATATATTTCATCGACATTATTTTCAAACATTATCGATCTATTGTGTAGGATGAATTTCATTCCAATTTTAATCCATTTTGTTCAATTCGTACCTTCTCTTTTCTATACCTGACTGCCAAATTTACTTATTTTGTGTGGTCTCTTTTTAGATATTTTACAAACTTTTTGGATGCCATTTTAACTGTCAACTGTCCACCTATTATCATCTCTTCTAGCAATATATGTAGTTCATGACTATTGCAATAACCTAACTTTTTCAAAGAGTCGATAATACCTATTTGTCCTCACCCTTGTGTATTAATGTACAATCCCTTCTTGTTACATTTAGCATAGATCTGTTAAGGTCACAGGAGTCAAATCCATAAGTAATATCTGGTTAAATACATCTGTTAAAACGGTTTTTTTCAAACACATGATACTTTACCCAAGTTTAATTTTATCTTTAATCCTATTCATTTCAGTTTTCATCTTATAATCTCCCCAAGGGACTTGTAATTCTTATCAATTTTAAATTTACAATTATTAATATTTATTTCCTTCTCCTGTGAATAATCATTGAACATAAATATTTCTCCCTTTTATTCTTACATTCATCTTCTAACTCTTGCTATATTTTTTAAAGCTCTGCATCATTATTTACAAAAACAATTATATTTGCAAAATCTAAATATCTTAATTAATCTCCAATTATTTTTACTCTCTCATCTTTTTACTTCAAGTCAGAATTTTAAAACGGTTTTAAAAGGATTTGGAGGAAGAGACAAACAGCAAGAAAAGGAGAAAAATTGTTAACACCTGTTTCAGAATTGAAGCTGCAGTTCTTGGTAGAGAGAGGTCAAGTAAAAGTTGGTTCAAATGGTCAGCAATAAAGAATCTGTCGAATCAAGCAGAAATGATTAGTGGTGACAATGATGGCGGAAAAGGACACCACAAGAGCCACATTAGAAGGAGGGTAGACCAGTCAACATTGAATATAGAAGGTGGAATGAATAGGGGGGAAATTGGATGAAAAATAAAGCCTGCAAAACGTTTTCAGAACAGAGCGATGCAGTTGAGAAAAAAAAAATCATCCAACCAGATGGACTTTATAATTTGTGCAATAAGATTAATGGAGTTTTTCTCCAGAGTGGGGGAGGTACTATATTTTGCAGAAAAAAATATAGGCTTTAGTAACTGATTAGTGATAAGTTTACTCCAGAGAAAAACAATAATGAATGCTCGCAGATCTAACCGCTTCAGCTTCACCTATTTAAATAAAAAGTAGGTTGAAGTAAAGAAGGGTTCCCCTCTTTTCTTCCATAGTGCAAGCATGTGGTTAAAACACCTGTAGAGGTCCCTACTATCGCATTTTATACGCATATTATCGAGGTTATAGCCTCAGTAAATATTACTAAGTTTTAAAAGCAATAAAAAGATCATTAATATTAAAGAAAACGAAAATAAATATGTAAGTTAAAGAAGTAATGAAAAATAGATTTTGTAAAAATAGAGGAAACTTTAGTTTAGATAATTTTAGTTTAATAGCAATAAAGAAAGATGGTTTGAAGATAAATTAAACTTAAACAGGCAGAGATCGTAGGTTTAAAAACATACAACAAAAGCTTGTTGAAAGATAAACCAAATTGTAATT
Organism: Epiperipatus broadwayi; assembly: GCA_028023455.1. Taxonomy (NCBI): domain Eukaryota; kingdom Metazoa; phylum Onychophora; class Udeonychophora; order Euonychophora; family Peripatidae; genus Epiperipatus; species Epiperipatus broadwayi. The sequence goes on from JAQFVV010006848.1 coordinate 120,417, forward strand.
ACAAGGCAGTATATACCTAATGAATTTTAAAATATAGAGAAAACTGTTATTGTTTAAATTAAACATTAAGCTAATTTTTGAAGCAAAGAATCAGATAAAATATGTAAAGCTAATTACTAAGGAATGTGAACGGTTGTAATTAAACTCTGGATCCTAATCATCACCATAGATATTCATTAGTGAAATGGAAGTGCAGTTACATTGGAATCCTAGGAATTTATAAATGATATCAAGCAAAGAAAATGAGTATAAACAGTATGCACTAAAAGAGAAGTCGTTATTAGCTTTTCTGCACTCATCGCAAACTGATGTTTTTGCTGTGTCACGGATATGAAAAGGACCTGTGAAAAGGTGAAAGAAAAGTGGCTAGCCTTTTCTGCAATGATGGATGTGTCTGAGAACCCCTATCTCTCAATGTAAAAGGTAGCCAAGGAAAATGTTAATAGACCATACCGATCTCTTATTATTTAAGTACGCCTGAGAAGGCTCAAATAGGATTGTGTTTTATGTAAAACAACTGTGAGTATAAAACTTCATTATTCACTTAATGTTACCACTAGTATTGTGACAGGATTCATTCCTCAGTGATGATATGAGCAATGAAAGAATTATTTGCGATAATTCCTCAGTGACGATATGGGCAATGAAAGGACTATTTGCGATATGTGTAAGAAAAGTAAATATGATTGGCACTCAGTTCAATCTTAATTTATGTGTCTGTATGTATTGTAAATAAATATATTTAATAGTTATTAATAATGTTTTGACAATTTATAATTTTGTGTTAATTGTTGGTAGTCAACTTTATAGCCGAATACCCAACATATCCAGAAAAATACATATTGCCCTCTAAGGGATGCCAATGCTCATAGATGTGAATCCATGGCTTAAAGTTTGAAAAATTATCCAGAAATGAGGTATTTTTTATGCAGGCAAGAAACTTACTGAACTATATTTTAAAAGAAGTGAAGTACATTATGAAATCAAACATATTACTAAACTCGAAAAGCAGATTACTAAAGTATATTTGAATAGAAGTGAAGTACATTTCGCTAAGGCAAAAAGCAAATCACATTACTGAAGTATATTTTAAATAAGCCATGACCATTTCTGAAATACATTTTAAGCAAAGTGAAACACGTTACGGATGAAAAGCACATTACTGAAATACGTTCTAGTAAAAGTGAAGTAAATTTTAGGAAAATGAAAAAGTAAACACATCATGGAATTATATGGTAAAAGAATGTACATTTTTTAAAAATTAAGCACGGCACTGAAGTCAAAAAGCACATTTTAAGAGAAGTGACATTCATTTTATGAATTCAAGCACATTGTTGAAGAACATATTCAGAGAAAGAAGATACATTTCATAAAGTCAAGCGCATTATTGAAGTATCCATTAAAAATCGATTCAAGTGTTTCAAACTCTTTTTTCAAAATCAATGAAACAAATACCTTTCTTTCTCTTTTTAAATTTACTATCATAGTCGTTTGCTTGGCATTGTTGTATTTTTTCCAATTCCTATAAACTTAAACTTTTATTTCTGAACATAAAATACATCCAAGAAATTCAAAATGTTTAAATACAGCACCCCTACCAATTCTCAAGTGATAAACAAAACTGAACCCAACACTTTTGTTTAATAGTATGCTTTCCATGAGTAGTTCATTTATTCTTAAAAAAACATTATGCAACTTTTTCAATAGCCCCTACTATTTATGCTTATTTAATTTAATAGATTTTAAAATAATCAATTTTCCTCTATTAAATCGCATTTCTGGATAATATCAATTAATCCATTATCTTTTATCAAATGAGTTTTCCGTATAACAAATACTATCCTCTCATTCCATCTGATTATCTTACACATAAATATATCAACTTCTATTTCCTTTTGTCTCTTACCATTTTACAGCTAAATTATTCTATGAATAAACAAGATAGACGATGATAACACAAATACATATGTAAATAAGACATTTATTTTATATAGCGCAATGTTTTTATAAACTGTAATATTAATAAGCCAATAAGCTAATGCACACATGCTTTGTAGATTTAAGTATAAATGATTATTTTTGTATTTACAGTTGTACTTAAATATTATAATAAAATCATTTGCCTATAACTTTAGTGATGTCACATTGATTTTATTTTCTTATTTATTTTCATTTATGGACGTCTTTATTTAAAGTTACCAGCTTTTATATGGCTGTTTTTTCTGAAGTTTCTATAAAAGCCTGAAGCTGCCGCTGTCATATTTTTATTTAAGTAATTTTGGACTAAAATAAGTATAAATTATGTAGGAATTGTTCAATAAGTGAAAATTCTAGGCTTTAAAGTTATAAAATTCTAAGAGATTCAATAAGTGAAAATTGTAATTTATAGCAAATATATATGAAAATAGCTGAATGAAATAAAATATGCTAGAGAATTATTAATCTAATGAGCATGCTAATAGCTCTAACCAAGCTTTTCTGATAAATGCCCAAGAGAAAGCATATAAAATCCCTATCTAGAATTATCCCTACCCCCAAACCAGTTGCAAGCTAGTGGCCCTTATCAGTGAGGCACTAGAACTTTCAGACACTAGATTTAAAATACAAACTCAAGCCAACATTTAACAATTAACAACTATTAAGTAGAAAATCTGAAAATTTCAGACATCTACATGTCTTCAAATCTAGCTTTCTAATGTAAATAGCCATGTGGGTCTGAACTAAATTCCAATACATCATATATTAATAGCATTAGCAATATATCATTGCCAAAGCCTTAAAGGCCAAACCATAATAGTACTGAAATCCAAATCATATATCACTTGATTTGGTTAACTTGCATTTACAAATGTAATGGATGAGCATGATAATATATCTAAACAAGTTTTTCAATAAATGTGATAAATGCCCAAGAGAATGCATATAAATCTCTATCTATGATTCGCATGCTAATTATATTACATTTGTAAATACAAAGTTTTTTTAATGTGAGTAAAAAAAATTTTCTTTAGATAAAAACATTATTGTTAAATGTAGATTGGCTAATTCTTTTAAAAACTCTTTGGTTTATTCTTTCTTCTTTTATAATATTTAATTAATCAAAACATGAAATTAATCTTTTACAAATGTTAACAGGAACAAAATCACCTGGAGACCAAATGATTATTCACTCTTACTTTTTTTAAAATGGCTAATATAATGTACCATTTATTTATATATGGTATAAATATATTAGCATTCGGTAAAAGCTGAAAGAAAAAGTAAATTTAGCAATCTTTTAAATTAACGCAATTAAAATTTTTTTTTTGTTGATGTAATTTTTTTTTTTAATGCACAATGAAAGGTAAATTTTTAGTTCATTTTTTTTATGTAATTAAAAATAAAAGTTGAAACTGGAAAGAATAAGACAGATAAACTAAAGAAAAGAGAATTCCACACCCAGATTACAATCAGCAAAACCTTTTTGGAAGTTAATTAAAGATGACAGAAAAACTATAAAAAGGAAAACTTTGCAACAGAAAAATACAAAATAAATGTATAAGATTATAAACTGAAGAGTCATAAAGCCAAAAGTATGTGAAGAAGTCTGAAAACTGGACCAGGAGTATGAAAAGAAGAAACCAGTTGGATCAGGGTCTTGTCTGTTTTTTCATCATGCTGGAGTGGACCGAAGCTTTTGACATCATTCATCATGAAGACATTGACCCCAAAAAAGTTTTCATGACTAGCCTTTAGGACAGACCAAGAACAAGTTAAAATCAATGGTCACAGGCTCATTCTATTCATAAAAAACTATGCATGGTAATCAACCATCTACGGAAATTTGCTAAACTTGACAGTAAGCTAATATTAAGTATTCTCGATTGTGACTAAATTAAGCATTTGCAAACCATTCTTCATTAAGCTTATAATATAATCCTCATAGAGACATTAATTTTCTCATTCAAGAGATTTTCATTTTAAAGAACTTTCTAGAAGAAATTTGGAAGTGAACTGTAATTGTTAAACTGTTTTTATTTAATTGATTCATGTCTGGATTAACATGTGTGTATTCTTTCCAACTTATTAGTAATTTGTGTTTTTAATATTTTAATTTTTTAGAATAAAATATTTATTTCTAATATCAACTATTCATTGTGCATTATTAATGATAGTTATTAAATTTATTAATGTTAGTTTATTAGGATTTGAGCGTATAATTTACCTTTGCCAATATTTGTTGATTAAGCCCTGGGAATAATATTCTCTAAAAAATAAAATTATGGGATGTGAAGAAGTTAGGAGTCTATTGACTATGGCATCCTCTTATAAATTAAAACTAACTTCATCAGCAATTCCTGTCATAATAATTAGTAGGTCAGTTAATCAGGAAATATAGCTATGTTTTTTAGAAATATGAATGAAATATGTATATTTTCCATATTTATAGCTTGATTAACTTTCACTTCATAGTGAGTAAAAAAAAATTTACCAGAATTTATCAAAACATGAAAATGTACTATAGTTATTAGATATTTACTTTCAAAACTGATAACTTAAATGTTTAACTTTAAAGTTGAAAGCTTAAACTGATGTCATTTTTAATGAATGTACTCACCAGCTGAGATCTGCATGTACGTTATACATACAATCCAGAATTTTTATCAGTGTTTCTGTTCATATAGAATAAAAAAGGATATTGATAAAATTGCACCACAGGAATTCTTCAGCAAGCTGACTCCTAGTGGTATTTCTTGATAAGCTCTTCCATTATAATCATGTCCACAATATAGTATGATGTCCCCTTGATATTTCCAGGAAATGTATAAATCAGGTAACTGTTAGCATTGAGGCAGCTTGTCTAGTGCACAACTATGAGCTAATGAACCATAAAAAATATGGCCCTTGGTTCCATATGAATTCAAACTCTACCATCATGAAATTTCCAGCATCTAGCTGGCAATCCATTTCTTGCCTTCAGTTACAACTTCATAATAATGTTGCCATAATTGTATTTTTTTATTCTATCTTTTTATAGTTAGGGATGAAATTTAAAACATACCAATTATGTAAATTCTTTCTTTATCATCATCAAAAAACAATCTTTAATTTTAGTTTACTTTAGTTAAAACCAAATGTTTATCTAAAAGTATTTTAATCCTTCCAACAATATTAGAGTATATAATATTAATTGATCACAACCTAAAATAAAAGAAGCATGCCCCATTGCAAATGATGATAATGCAATAAACCAGAAGGAATCATGCATTTCCATCACCAGTAAGTGGATTATATGAAAAAGATTGAATAAATTTGCATAAATTACTACCCAATATTTTAATATCACAAGTCACACCTAAGATTAGCTATGAATATGGAGTCTAAAGGTTACTGAAAGTGCTGTCTTAAAATTTTCTTGATATTGAGCTTTAGTTGTTTGTGTAAAGCACAGGTTGTAACTTCCTACTTAAAGGTGAAGTTTCTTAATCTAATTAAAACTAGATAGGAAAAATTTATAATTACTGTTTAATATCTACTGTAATATAAAACAAGCATAGACCCTGTTAAATGTTTGATTTAAAACAATTTATAATACTCTTAATTATCAAAATTAAATTATTATTTAGTTCTTGATTGTTATTCCAGTGTATATATTTCAAATAATGATCCCCCCAAATTTTTTGTGTTAATTTCTACTTTTAACTTTATATATATATCAAAACAAGTAAAATTCACATAAATTATAGTTATTTTATTAGAAGTACTTTCGACTATACATATTGTAGCCTTTATTAACTATATACAATTGAATAATCAAAATGTGACTTCGTTTCACCATACTCACAGTTCAATTTAGTTTATTTCTCCCACAATTCTGTTATTTTAACATTTGATGATTGCCAAATCACTAACATTTGACGATTTCTTAAAATCAACATAGCTTCTTTTATTTTACATTTATTGTGGCAATGTTCAATTTGCATAACTTTTATATTTTTATAATCAAATTTAAATTCATATTGACAACATTTATTATGATCAAATATAACACATGATGAAGGTTTCTTTACATTTTTTCCTAATTGTTTCTCTTTTCGAATGCTATTATATAAAAGCATATGCTCTTTTATTCTCTTCACCAATGGATATTTAGATTCACCAAATATATTGTAATCCACATTTACATATCAATTTGTATATAATACAAATTTGATTAAAAGTTGAATTTTGAATTTTAGAGTTATTAAGTAATTTATTTGTATTATTTGTTGAGAGAAAAGCAATATGACATAATCCATTATAAATTTTTCTAATAAACTTAACTTGCTCATTCATTATAAATGGCATTGGAATCCATTTCATTTTGATATTATTTTTAGTTTTAGTATATTGTTGATTCCTTTTAAATTTTTTAATAATATTAGTAATAGCATTTTTGTTATAACCAATTTTCACCAAATCATTAACAAATAAATTTACATTTTTTATTTTATCACTAGAATGTTTGTATAATTTTTCATTTTGAAATAAGAATGACTTTAATCCAGCCAACCTATGACATATAGATACATGTGATTCATTTGGAATAAAACCTCTAGTTTCAATTAATTTAATTAACATAAAATAATCCAAATTGTATTGATAATTTGAATATCCAAGCATTTTATGGAATTGTATTTTTCTTGAGTTATAATCCACTTTATATCCTTAATTGAATTAATTCATTAATGTTTCCCACAAATAAAAACATAATCTGTGATATGTTTTAATTTCTTGATATTTCAATTGGTTTAAAATTTTTCTTTCATAAGTTGATATAACAAAATTAGAAATTTGAGCCACAGCAGGAAGACCCATTGGCCAACCATAACTCATTTTATAATATTCATTATTAAAATTATCGTAAATATTTTTGACAATAAATTGTAATAGTTTTATAATAAAATTTATAATATTAAACTTTATATTTTATATATAAATTATTATTTTTTGGGTTAAACTGGGTGTTATTTTCCATTGCATACCAATATTTCAATGAATTAGCATCTGACATTGGCAGATGCTAGTTCGTCAAATTATCAGTATGTAATGGAAAATAATACACAGTTTTACCCAAAAAGTAATAATTTATCTACATCATACAACTGTGAAAACATAAAATATAATATTATATATATAACTGCACGCACACTACTATGTTTTGTATGCCATGACACACATAACTACCACAATATATATATTATAATGGTATACATATGCCATTACATTTTTTTAAAATTAAAATAAATAGGAAAATAAATCTTAAATAAAATTGATTTGTTAAAAACTAAAAGAAAATTAAAAGAGTTATGTTTAACATTTGCGCAGATGGAAAACTTTTTTTTTTTAAAAAAAGATGTTTAAAAGTAAGAATTTAAAAAAAAAGTAAAGATCTAAATAGTAAAAAGTTATATAAAAGAAAATACAGTTGTGTTCTGATCTATCATGTCAGCTGCCTGATGGTGTTGATGCTAACCAAAAACACATTAATATAACATTCCCGGGCTAGTGATTCTCTATTAATATTGACTTCTTTTTTTTTGTTTGTAAATTTTACTTTCTTTTGTTTATAAATTATTTTTCCCAAATAATATTTTTGACAATGGGACAATAATAGTTCCTTTTTAATTTTTATTGACAAGAAGGTCTTTTTTGGTGTATGTTCAAATAGTAATTTGGGTTATGTTTAAATAATAATTTACGTTACTTTTATTGGTTTACATTTATATTGACAATAATTAGTAGGGGGGGGTATTTTTGTGTATGTGTAAGTAATAATTTGCATTACTTTTATTTTACATTTGATTGACAACAATTATTGGGAGAAGGGGTGTATGTTTAAATAAAAATTTAAGTTACTTTTATTTTACATTTGACAAAGGCCATTTGGAATCCCTCAAACAAGCTGGCTTTACGAAGTAAACATTTCTGTCAGCAAGAACGAGACTTACAAATGAAAGTCCAAAGATGTTTATGGACCTCAAGTCACATATATTAACCACACAAACATATCTTTTCTTTCAGCAGGATGTTTTTCTGCTGCAGAAATGTTACAGCATTGGCTTCCTTGTCTGGCAATTCCCATATTTTAAGTTTTGTGTTTGAATTAGCCATATACTTGGTCTTGGAAAATTACTCACTAAAACATGACTTAAAGCATGATCATCAAAATATTGTGCTACTCCACCCTAATACAGAATTTAGGAGGCTTACAGCTTTATGAGGAACAATCATGATCATGTTAAAACTGTTAAAGGTAACAGTACATCAATTCATATGAGAAAAGAAAAGGCCCCAGTGAAAATTTAAATTTTGACATGATGAACTTAACACACCCTTGTACAATACTGTTACATAAAATACATAACACAGCATTACAATATAGTGTGTAACACAAACAACTATGGCATTTTCTTCTGCTTTTAGCATAGGAAAAAACCACAATGGTAGCAACCAGCTGAGTTAACACTCATTTTAGGTTTTATCATAGAAAGAAGGCTTAACTCTGAGTTAACACTCTTTCTAGGATTTATTGTAGAAAGAAGGCTTAAATGCTTGGGTGTGGCTGCGGAAATGGCATATTTTTAGAAATTAAGCTAGAAATAGCACCATACAGTGGCTGACATGATAGATCAGAACACAACCAAAAATACAAATAAATGTTAATTAATTTCTATTTTAAGAATCGTGTTTAATCTTAGTAAATGGAAATGATTGTTTTATTAATTAAATGTAAAGCAAACTAGCCCTTGGGGCACCAAATAATAAAGGTCAGATAAGAGAATAAAATTAAAGATTGACCAATGAAAGCACCAAGCCACGCATGGGCCAGAATGGAAAACATTCTAATCTTAGGCTCAGCGACATCATGTTTGATAGATCCTAAAAATGCTGACAAGAGGCTATAAAAGTATAAAAAGAGAAAATTATTGAATTCATTAGTGTTGATGTTGTAAGCTATTAATCTTGCAGCTGTATTGAAGACTCAGTGATGTAAGGGTCTTGCAATAAAGATTTTTCCTTTTCATGCCCAGTTGAGGTCTCCTGATAACAGTTCTTGACCAAATGAATGGCTTGTAGTGGTTACATCTTCTAAGAAACTTTAGCAAATAATAAGATCAGTGATGGATTTCATAATTCTGTAGGAATCACCCAGATCTCTCATGGAAAGTATGAACTTTTATCAGTTGAACTTTTTTTAATATATCTCTTCAATAAATAGTCAATCCATAAGAAAGTACACCTGGGTCTCATTTTATGTGGATTTATTTAATGTGATTTTGAAGTTATGCAGTTCACGTCTCTTCTTAGTATCTTTGTACACAGTTTTCTTTTATGTGATAAAAAATATTAGATCAAAAGTTGAGCTCTGATAATGCGTGATTACTTTTTATAAATTTCACGCACTCATATGTCATATTTAATGTAATATCGCATTATCGGAGTTCGACTTCTCTCTAATAATTTCAATATTTTCAGCACTTTATAATAGTACTGTAATACATTTTATGCAATAAAGATGTTCACAATTCACTTTAAATCACGATTCCCCCATAATCTGTTCAAACGTTATAGATGCCTATATTATGCATGCTGTTGTTTTTGCAATTTAAATCACATTCTATTTTTGCTTTTTTAAAAAAGAGTATGTAATCAATTAATCATTTAGTGTCTGCAAGTTTATTTTTAAAAGGTGAGTTATAAAAGTGGGCACAATTAAATTTGACAATTAAAATCTGATTTTTAATTATAATTAACAATTTAAAAATTATGTAACATGACCTCAAATTAATGTGATGTGAAACAATGAAATTTGATTTTTAAATGGAATTGAAAATAAAAAAATTAAAGACAAAAATAAGAATTTAATTTTTAATTGTTAGTTTTAATTAAATTTTGTCCAACAGTGGTGAGTCAGTGTCTTTTTATTATCATAAGTCTAAGTTTTTATTTTTATTTTAAACTTTTAGATTATTCTAATGGAGAAGAAAAAACCCCAAGAAAATGAATTTCTTTGGAAACAAAAATTTCAATTTTAGATCACTTAGCAAAAAGGATCAACAGCGATTGGAAAACATTTACTTTGGGTGAGTCCATGATAAGAGCAATTAAATAAATGAAGTTGGTGCTAGTTGTATTTTCTTTTGTGAAGTAGCTAACAGGTTTCCCTGGGCATAATTGCTGAGAGATTCTTGACTTTGTTTAAGGAGAAGCTACAGTACTTCACATCACGTTACATCACAACAAATCTGATGTCTTACTAGTTTACAGACGAACTTACTTATCGTCAAATAGCGATAATGATTAAAATACTATATACATATGAAAAAATAAAAATACTGTAAATTATGCATAAAAATATATTGTTTTGAATAAAATTAAATACTGTAGTTAATAAATAAGTAAAAAAAGTTTGTCTTGCATCAATTTTTTCAAATTTGAAATTATTTATTAGTCATATTTTATTTTATTTTTTTGTGCGAATTTTAAAGTAATTTTACATTGTTGCTTTGATTTTATGCAATTTTTGAAAATTACAGTAACCTATCCCCCATTTTTCAAGGTAAGTTAAGTCTATTTTTGTGCAATTTCTTTTGTGTGCATTTTTTGAGGAACCTATCTACCGCATAAAATGAAACCCAGGTGTATAACATTTTCAATATGAACTTATAGATAGATCTCTTAAACAAACTTTCAATTAGTAACCTAAAGTATGACCTCTTATCTGACTTAAAGAATTCTAAATCAATTATTAATATTTTTATGTCTAAGCTTTCCAATTAATCATTTCTATTTTTCTTTTGTTTATTATTATGAGTTAATTGAATTATTAAATTTAAAGTTGGGTGTAGATGGCTGCATAGATTTGTTAATGTTTATGTTAGTTATTTCTTAAGATTTTTATATAATTAAAATATATATGCCTTTATGTGCATAGCTACTTGATATATATTGGTAAATATGACATCTCATGCAGAGTGTTTAAACGTATTTACCCATATAATAGCCTTTAAGTTATTATTTTCAATGTGGTACCTTATGATGAGTGTTTAATGGGTTTACTTTATTGTAAATTTCTCCTAAGCAATTCAATTAATAACATTTATATTTACAATTGTTTATGTTAGTTTAAAGAGGTTTAATTTCAGACTATTTGTTTTGTAGTTAAGTCGATGCTGGTGGAGGGATATATGGGTGTTTATATCAATGTAAAGTGAAGGGTGTTAGCCTACAGGGCAAAGCCCAACTGAATGCATAAACCAAAAGTGTAGTCATTACATTGCAATGGACGTAGAGTATTCTCTGTGACACTGATTTACTTTAGCTCTATGGATAGGGACTGTAAGTTGGAAAAAGTACCACTCCCCCTCAATATGTAGCATCTCTCTTTAATATATTATATACATGATTTCTTCATCAGACCAACACACCTTCCTATACTGGACAAGGATCATTTCCTTTAAATAATATCATGCTGCAGATGCACATTCCTGTCAGCGCTGTTTTATGCTGGCATCTTCATATTGCATTGCTTGTGTCTGTATATCAGGAAGAAAGCATTGGTTTGGCTATGAACGTTTAGCCTGAGGTTGGATGTTTTGAAAAGTTTTAATTGCATAGTCCATGTAGCATATATATACCAACATTCTAAAATAAAAAAAATTATATAAATGATCATTTGGACATATCTAACATTATTTTTTATATTATCATATTATGACATATAGTGTACTATATAACACAGAAAACATATGTACATATCACAAATAGTAAAAAGATTTAATTTGGCTTATTGACATTCAGAGGTGAATAATACTTTTGCAAATATATAATGCCATCTTGTGAGAATTTTAAAAATCCTAACACAGCAAATAAATTATCAACATCACCACTTTCAACCAATGCCAATCTATAGGATGAAGATCTCTCACCTTCTTAGAGATCCAGCTCTTCTTCATTACTGTATCCCAGCAAACAATCTTACTTTATTTATCTGTTCCCTAAGTAGTATCTATCTATATCTTTAGTAATGTATCAATACCCATTGTTATTATCCACTTTCCATCTATTATCATTTCTTTTAGAAAAATTTCCAGTTCAGCTTTTTTTATCCTTGTCTAAAAAAAGTTTCATGAATATAAGTGATACCTGTTTTGTTTTCCCTTATATACTTTGATTTTGGATTGCACTTCTTTTAATGCCCAATTGTCTCATTTATGAGTAAGTACTGGTAAAACAAAGCTCCACTAAAATAAATGTTGAATGTGTGTGTAAGCATGTTTTATTGTATTTTTTTTCAAAGTTTGCATTCTAATGGATTGGATTTAAAGTCATTTTCTTGAATTCTTTTCATCAACTGGAAAAACATGCATGAAGGAGAATGAAATTAGAACAGCATGCAAAGTATATATCCAATAGGCTGCAGTGGAAAAAGTATAAAGAAGATATACAATAGGCCAAAGTGTAATTGATATTGGGTGGAAATCAAATGTAAAATAGATCTACAATAGGATGGATAAAGCACATAGAACGTGTATCATTTTAGGTCAAGTCTAAAGTTTAACTGGAGTTGGTTTGAAATCAGATGTAGTAAGCAGATCTACAATAGGATGAAAATATCCCATAGACCAAAGTTTATCATTTTAGGCCAAAATCTAATGGGTAACAGAAAGTGTGTGATAATCAGATGGGAAAAAGAACTTCAATAAATCAAAAGTGTGTGGAAATTGGATGTGAAATTTCTAACAGATCTACAATAGGACAAACTGTAAGATGTAGGTCTCCAATACATAAAAATGTAAAGTGCAATTGAAGTTGGTGAAAGTGGGTGGAAATTATATACAAAGTAGGCTGAAGGTGGGTAGAAATTGGATGCAATAAGTCAAAGTGTAAAATGTAACCAAAGGTGGGTGGAAGTGTAACCAAAGATGGATATTAATTGATTGCAAGGTAGGAAATACATGTACAACAGACCAAGGGGTAAAAAGTAGATCTGTTATAGGCCAAAGTATAAAGTGTTATTGAAGATGGGTGAAAATCGGATGCATAGGAAGTATATGTAGGGTGCAAAATAGGAAGTATATGTACAATCAGACTGAAGTTTATACATTTATGGATTAGCATGTAAACTACATTTAGATGACTAAAGTTTATACTTTTTACAAAACTCTTAAAAAGACCTGACAGTACTTAGAACATCCCTACTGATTTCTAGATTTCCATTTATTTCAAATCAGTAGATAACTGAAATTTATACATTTATGGATAAACATGTAAACTACATTTAGATCACTAAAGTTTATACTGTTAAGGATAAACTCGTCGTTGTACAGACCTCATATTTCCCACTTATTTTAAGGAGAAAATAGATTATAAACAAAAATTACGAATATATAAAATTTATTAAGCGTAAACAAATAATATTGTAATAACGTGAAAGATAAAGCATTCAACAGATACGCCTTAAACATGCTAACGTGACAGCCAATAAGATGCAATAATGACATCACATGGACCTCTCAATTCTCAAACACAAGTCAGAACTATAAGAAAAAGATGGACCCATTTTCATCTATGCATCAATTAAACGTGAATAGTAAATTTCTTTTATAACAGTTACAAATCATACTTTATGGTTTGAAATATTTATTGAACGTCAGGTTTTTAGTACAAATTAGCAAGCAGATCTCATTACATAATTCACAGATATATTTTAAAATTGAATATTTTCGTTGTAATAATGAAAATACTTTTTAAAATTCTCTTTAAATAATATGTAAAAGTATAGGGAAAATCTTTTAATATTTCAATATTTCCCTGCTGATATAAGAAATCAGTGCTGCCATCTGTATTCAATTTAATTTTAAAATAATTTGTAATTTTACCAACAAGATGCTGACCAATACATCAAAGCGAGAGAAACCAATAAGTTCTTATTTACTTCCATTTAGCATCCATTAATTTTATGCGGCTATGATTTTTGGATTTCTTAAAAGTAATGTTTAAAATTTGCTAACTTATTTTCTTTAAGGGCAGATTTAATGATTCTATATATAACTTTAAAATCTCTAGATAAATATATTTAGTACTGATTCTGAAAGTAGTGGTTTGATTATAATTTTGACATTTATTACTGTTATTTTTTTTTCTTTTTAGCAAACTGCGTTCATCAGACCATCACCCCTTCTTTCGTACTTTGAATAATTACTTGAAAAACTTTTGAACTATTCAATTATTGTATTGTTTAAATTTTTATTTTTGAAATTGCTGTTTTAAAAATAGTCAGAACCCAAAGTGAAAGCTAGTATTTTTAAAATGTATATAAATTCAAATACATTAAATCATGATCATTATTTACAACCATGATCAATTCATTAAAGTTCTTTCTAATATTAATCCACTTGACCTCCTATATATTGCACATTTTCCACATTGCACCATCAAACTTTTTTTATTTTATTTACTGCTGTCATACACGGTCTTTACCTATAACATTTACAAACAATTAAATCCAATTTAAACTTCAGTTACCCTATGACCAATTGTTATAGGAATATACCCAAACTAGTTTCATATGAATTTCTTAATTCTTCTACTATTATCAATGGTACCCTATTTGCTTTACCACTCTTGTGTATTCTTGTTAAATGTCTTCTTATTACTCCTAATATTCGTATCTCTATATTTTGGTGAATGGTATGAGAACTCTGTGTTAGCCTTCTGTTAAGTAACCAAATCTCAAATCCGTATACAGAAAATAGATAAATACATATATCAAAACCTTATTTACCCTGCCTCTAGGCCTTTTTTATTTACCTGGATGAGTCAGCAACCACATTGTTGAAAGTAGAAAATAATAAATATAACATTTACTTTATTATTTCCATATTTGTTACCAAAATATTTATGAAGGATGCGTTATCTAAGTTAGTGTTTCCAACCAGAAAGAAAGAAATATAATTTGAATATTATGCAAAATTTGGTAAAACGAGTTTAACATATTTAGACTCAAAGTTGCTGTGAGGTTTTACAGAGTAAACATTAGTAACAAAGCTGTGGATATTTTTTCTTTTTGTCTCTTTCATGGTCTCTTTGTAAAAGATTTAATTCAACAATAACAATGCTTAAACTGTTCTTCATGAAAGAACATGTGGGTGGGGCAAAGTGAATGAGGGTTTTTGGCTAGCATTTATTATTGGGACGTTTTTTCTCCCAATTTGTAAGAAAATTAACTTAGCAATGAGAATAATCAAAATCATAATCTGAATAGTCATAGAATTGTAACAAACGAATTGAGAAGGATTTTTTTTGAAATAAAATCAAGAAATGCAAAGTAAAATTGAAACATTTTTTTCACTCCCATCAACAGTTGCAATAACTAGGATGAATATTCTGGATAAAAAATTTTTAGAAATTGTTTGGATGCAAAATTCTAGCATTCAATTTCTTCATGGGATATATATATATATATATATATATATGATGGTGTATCAGACAGAGTGGCAAGATTAGTTATACAACTTAATAGCGGATACCAAATGCAGATAATTCAGGTTTATGCCCCAACAAGTTCTCATAGTGATGAAGTAGTAGAATATTTTTATATGGATGTACAAAAGGCTTTTGATCAGAGTAAACAACATTTTAAAAATTGTTATGGGAGACTTTAATGCTAGAATTGGTAAACAAATGAAAGATGAAATTGCTGTAGGTAATTTTGGTTATGGTAATAGAAATGAGAGAGGACATAGACTTATGGAGTTTGCAGAAAAAGAAAAACTTTATATTATGAATTCTTTTTTTGAGAAAAATGTTAAAAGGAAGTGGACATGGAAGCATACAAATGAAGGTACAGCAGAATTGGATTAGATTTTGACTAACATGAAATACATATTTCAAGATTGTAATGTTCTTAATAAATTCAACACAGGAAGTGATCATCAATTAGTAAGATGTAAGATCCGTGTTAATGCAAAACTAGAGAGACAAAAATTATTATGAAAAACAATATTTACAGTTGATATTTCTAATCTTCAGAAACATTCTAATGAATTTAAATTAAAACTTACAAATCGGTTTCAAGCATTAGTATATTTTGAACATGATTCAGATTTAAATGAAATTAATATGAAAATAACTGATACACTTTTAAAAACTGCAACAAAGATAGCTGGTAGAAAAAAGCAGCAATTGACCAATAAAATTTCTACTGAGACTAGAGAATTTATGAAAAAAAGAAGGAAATATGAAGGTTTATAAAAATGATGCATTAAAAAGGATTGAATATCTCGAATTTTGTAAAATGGTGCGGAGAATAGTTGGAAATGATATAAGAAAGTATAACTGTGAACTAGCAAAAAAAAACTGTAGAAGAGAATAAAAGTCTCAAGAGTATAAAACAACATTTTGGTAGAGTATAAAACAACATTTTGGTATTGGTAGGAAATTTATATCTGCAATAAGAAAAAAAGATGGAATTATTACTAAAAAGAGAGATGACATCATAAAATGGGTAGAAGACTTTTATCCAGAATTATATAATAATAAAGAACAAGTATCTCCTATATCTATTACATCTTCCGAATTGCCCAGAATTTTAAATGAAGAAGTGAGACATGCAATTAAATGTATGAAGAAAGGAAAGGCTCCAGGTAATGATGGAATTATAATTGATATATTAAAAGAAGCAGATGAAGATGTACCAGATGATTGGAAGAATGCAGTATTAATATTAATATTTAAAAAAGGTGATGAAGAAGATATTAAAAATTACAGAATGCAGTATTAATATTAATATTTAAAAAAGGTGATCTTTAAAGAAGATATTAAAAATTACAGACCTATCAGCCTTTTATCAGTTTTAAACAAAATGTTTACCAAGATAATTACAACTCGTCTACAGAGAACATTGGATTTTCACTAACCAAGAAAACAAGCTGGATTTAAAAGTGGTTTTAGTACAGTAGATCATATCCAGGTATTGAGAGAAGTTATAGAAAGGAAAAATGAATATGAGTTGCCATTATGCTTTGGATTTGTAGATTATGAAAAGGCATTTGATTCTATAAACATTTCTTCAGTGATTAAAGCATTGGATTATCAAGGTATAGATCCAGGATATTGTCATATTTTAAAGAATATTTATAAAAATGCAACAACAACAATTAGATTACATAATGCTACTGGAAAAGTCAACATTGAGAAGGGTGTAAGACAGAGTGACTCTATATCTCCGAAACCTTCTACAGCAGTGCTGCAATAAGTATTTTGTGGATTAAAATGGGAAGCTGAAGGAGTGAAAGTAAATGGAGATGATTTAAGTCATTTAGATTTTGCAGATGAGATAGTTGTTTTTGCAAATAATGCTTCAGAGCTGCAGAAAATGTTGCAGGAGTTATTAGATGAAAGTAGGAATATAGGATTAAAGATAAATGTTAAAAAGACTAAAGTAATGCTTAATGGATTTGCTCAAAGTATGAAAATAAAGATTGATTATGATGAGTTAGAAGCAGTTAACAGTTACACATATCTTGATCAAATGATTAATACATATGGAAACATAATGGATGATTTTAATAGTAGAATTAAACTTGGTTGGAGTGCTTTTGGTAGAAATAACTTGATACTAAATTGAAATATGCCTATGTGTTTGAAAAGGAAGGTGTTTAATAAATGTGTTTTACCAGTTTTTACTTATGGATCTGAGACTTGGATACTTAATATAAGAGCAATACAGACCTCATACCACTCAAAAAAGTATGGAGAGATGCATGTTGGGAGTAACAAGAAGAGATCGAAAATGCAATATATGGGTAAGAGAACAGACAGGTGTTACTGACCTCATTGACAAAATTAAAAGACTGAAGTGGAGTTGGGCTGGACATATTGCTAGAAGAGATGATAATAGATGGACAATTGAAATCTTAAACTGGATTCCAAGAGATTGTAAAAGATGCAGAAAGAGACCACATGTGAGATGGATGGATGAAATAAGAAAGTGTGCAAGGGTGATGTGGAGAAGAGAAGCTAAAGATCAGAGAAGATGGATTGAACTTGGAGAGACCTTTATTCTGCAATGGATTGATAATGGTTGATGATATATATATATATATATATATATATATATATATATATATATATATATATGATCAATAGATGGCATTTTACCAAAACACCGACCAAGCGTACATTTGTTACATAAACGACCAAAGAGTCAGAATTAACTATCTCTTTCATTTTGCTCACCCTCAGATCAGCTGATTTCAAGCTGATTTGCTATCATCAGTGAAGGACAGAACCAAAAAACTAGATCTAAATACTGACTCCAAGTGTTTATGCACAAAGTATCTATCAGCTTGCAAGCATGAAATTTTTCAGACCGATAAAGTCTTCAAACTCAGCCTAACAAACTAGATAGCTATATGGGTCTGATCTCAGTTCAGTTTCTCCACATAGTCAAAGCCCCTGCAATCTATATCATTGCAGAAACCTTTAAAGGTACATTTATGAAAAACAAAAACAAGTTTTAATCATGCTAAACTTGCCGTTGCTTGTATTTATGATCAATAGATGGCATTTTACCAAAAACACCGACCAAGCATACATTTGTTACATAAACGACCAAAGAATCAGAATTAACTATCTCTTTCATTTTGATCACCCTCAGATCAGCTGATTTCAAGCTGATTTGCTATTATCAGTGAAGGACAGAGCCAAGAAACTAGATCTAAACACTGACTCCAAGTGTTTATGCACAAAGTATCTATCAGCTTGCAAGCATGAAATTTTTCAGACCGATAAAGTCTTCAAACTCAACCTAACAAACTAGATAGCTATATGGGTCTGATCTCAGTTCAGTTTCTCCACATAGTCAAAGCCCCTGCAATCTATATCATTGCAGAAACCTTTAAAGGTACATTTATGAAAAACAAAAACAAGTTTTAATCATGCTAAACTTACCGTTGCTTGTATTTATGATCAATAGATGGTGTTTTACCAAAAACACTGACCAAAGAGTCAGAATTAACTATCTCTTTCATTTTGCTCACCCTCAGATCAGCTGATTTCAAGCTGATTTGCTATTATCAGTGAAGGACAGAGCCAAGAAACTAGATCTAAACATTGACTCCAAGTGTTTATGCACAAAGTATCTATCAGCTTGCAAGCATGAAATTTTTCAGACCGATAAAGTCTTCAAACTCAGCCTAACAAACTAGATAGCTATATGGGTCTGATCTCAGTTCAGTTTCTCCACACAGTCAAAGCCTCTGCAATCTATATCATTGCAGAAACCTTTAAAGGTACATTTATGAAAAACAAAAACAAGTTTTAATCATGCTAAACTTGCCGTCGCTTGTATTTATGATGGCGTTTTACCAAAAACACCGACCAAGCATACGTTTGTTACATAAACGACCAAAGAGTCAGAATTAACTATCTCTTTCATTTTGATCACCCTCAGATCAGCTGATTTCAAGCTGATTTGCTATCATTAGTGAAGGACAGAGCCAAGAAACTAGATCTAAACATTGACTCCAAGTGTTTATGCACAAAGTATTTATCAGCTTGCAAGCATGAAATTTTTCAGACTGATAAAATCTTCAAACTCAACCTAACAAACTAGATAGTTATATGGGTCTGATCTCAGTTCAGTTTCTCCACATAGTCAAAGCCTCTGAAATCTATATCATTGCAGAAACCTTATATATATATGATCAATAGATGGCGTATTTATTTTATATATATATATATAACTTTTTAGTTTACTATTCAATATTTTCAGTAGGGTTTTCTGCAGTGTTTCATCCAACTATGTAAAAGATTCATAGGGCTGAAACTCAGCATCAGCTTATCCCTATTGATATTCTTTCTTATTGTAGTTCTACAGAATGACATGCAAATCACAGGAGCTATGGCAGTCCCATGCCGTCCTGCTGCTGAAAAATGTGGCAGCAAAATAGCAATGCAGGCTATTATTTAGGTATTCTTCCAAGTCATTTGTACTCATTAACTTTGTCAGGGAAAAGGTTCATTTATTTGTGACACAATATAGGATAGGATAGACTACATGTCTGAAGTTACTGCTATTTATCATATTCCATGCTGTGAAATTACTTATTCATAGATTACATTTTATGAGAGACTTAAAACCAGCTACCATAACTTTCACATCTGTCACTTTGTTTATATAAAATAATTTGCACCCATGACTTAATGAAGAAAAAAATATTTATAAATATTTTCACAGATTATTGTACACAAACAATAACACATTTTAAGAATGATGTATCCATGTTCTTATGTTGATGTAATCATGTAGCTTTTCACGGTTTTGAGATTCATAAATATTAATAATTGCTATCCGGTGCAGAAATATGAAATGAAATGAATAAGAATTTTCAATAAAGAAACATCGATTAGTCATTCTACTTATGTTTTTTATAGAGAATAAATATAAGAAAATAGAACAGACTGAATCTATTATAATGAGTATCCTTCTTTTAAAAAAGTTGAAATTTAGTAAAGTTTTGTTCAATGCAAAGTATAAAAAAAATTGAAATGTAGCCATGGAATTGTCTGTAGGTCAGATAAGTAATAAGATTAAAAATAATTATTTCCCATATCTCGACAAATTTTACATTATTTAAAATAATATAGTTGAAGTGATAAATATATACACATTCAAATAACTAGAGTAAATTCCTCCGAAATCGTTAATTCAGCCATAAAACATTATTATGAAATACAATTACGGTAGACGTTGTTTATATATGTGTGTTTAATGAAAATTCAAGTTAAATATCGTAAACTCAGCTACAGACCAATATTCCCATATTCCCAAAAAATAATAATTTTTAAAAGTATTTTAATTTTGTCTCAACATTAGATAATAATTTGTAAAATTGTTTTTTTTTTTTTGTAATTTATTAAATAAAAAATTAATATAAATAAAAAAATGTTTTAATATATTAAAAAAAAACTTTAATTTTTCATTATAACAATTTTTTTATTTAGCTATGGTTGTTGACGCTTTCTAAAGTGATTTTGTTACTATGTGACCTACCTCACCTCCCGTTTTAGAATAGTTTTTCTCAACCTATTTCTAATGTACCCTGGAACTTAATCCCATAAGCTGATGTACATAAAAAGACATTTGTAGGAAGAAATAAAAGGGTCAGTAAAAATAAGTTATTTCCAGTTAAAACATATGTAAAAAAAATTATCATTTTTTTTTTAAAATAAAAAAAACACAGTAGAAATCTATTTTCTCCCATATAAAATTTATATATTAAGAGTAATCTTTTTTTTAAAAAAAAAACAACAACAAAACAATAAAAGTACTTTTATTTTATATTTACTATAAGTAATACCATAATTTAAATTTAACATTTTATTTTTCAGCAACTTTTATTGCTATTAGTTTGTGATGAGTTAAAAATAATAAGAACTTGATAGTTTAATTAAAAACAATCTCAACAAAATATCTCTCAATCTGAGATATTCTATTGGAAATTACAGTATTAACAACATTCATAAGCTAGAGCTGTTCCAAACGTGATCCACGATCAACATGGAATACTGATTAGGATTTGTGTCGCGTACCTAGTTTGACCTTTTAGGATACAAATAAAATAATTTGACTCAAATGCCCATTAGATATTTCAATCCTATTACTAATCAATAATTTTGATGTTGATATATTTTAGGATGTTTTTACATTAATATATATTTATGCATTTTTCAATATATGTCAAAAAAGTGGTCTTTAAAGATTGTCATACATTGCATAGTTCTAAGCATTAACACCAGGTGTGTGTATGATTAATGCACAATTAATTCTGTTCAGACATAGTTTATCTGCAATTAATAATAGGACGTCCAATAATTTGTTATGTACAGTTTATTTCTATTTTGGATATAACTAGGGCCAGTTCAAAGGTGTGTTACAACACAAAGCTACAGGTTTGCAGGAGCTAAGTCTGTTGTGAAAATCAACAAATAAATCCAAAATATTTTACTAGTTGGTAAATCACACTATGGTTTCTTTTTGTATTTGCAAAAACTTTGTAATTTATGGATACTTTAATGACAATCACAGCATTTAAAACAATTATAGACACATTGGTTGTGAGGTGACAGATTTTTTCAGTAACATTGTATATATTTAAATGTTTTGCAATGTTCTGGCTATGTTAATGTGAAATGAGAATAATAAATAACTAATAATTTATATATTTGAGTAAATAAAATAAAACACACATAATAAAAACTTTTCTTGAACATCAAGTGATAGAATTTGAAAACAATAATAAAAGCCTACCAGCAAATTATAAAACTGATATAAAGTTTTAATACATGTTTGAATACATTGGGTTTTTAATATTTATAAATATTTGCCTAAAGGATCTCAAGAGACTTCTTTGCATTGTTTTCAAAGCAGTGGACCACATAGTAAAAGAAATAAGAGCTGAACATTTTTTCATAGAAAATATTTTATGAAAATAATTGCTACTAACAAAGGTCATTGCATCCATTTTGGGCAACATATTTTGCCTCTCTTGGAAATCATAACCTATAGGTTGTGAATCCATGATTTAGAGAAATTTATAGAGATTGAA
This sequence comes from Epiperipatus broadwayi, assembly GCA_028023455.1. Classification (NCBI taxonomy): domain Eukaryota; kingdom Metazoa; phylum Onychophora; class Udeonychophora; order Euonychophora; family Peripatidae; genus Epiperipatus; species Epiperipatus broadwayi. Next base: position 143,054 of record JAQFVV010006848.1, read on the forward strand.
TATAAGAATTTATTTTATCTTAGCCTTTTCATTCACACAAATAAATTTCTTTTAACACACCATATATTTGCTCTAAGCATAAATTTAATGAGTAAAGAAAAGAAAATGATTTGAACCCACACAGATGACTATATTACAACTCTTGTATCTAGGGTAATATGGCGAATTTTGACCATTATCTGTACATTAGATACAAAGCTTTAAGAATAATTGTAATTGTTATTAAAGTGTTTACATAAAAGATATTTATGTTTGTGTTATTTTATAATGAATATCTTTTATTTTTATATTTTTATTTAAGCAAAGAGTTTGAATATTTCAGTCACATGATAAGTTTGATCTTAAGGTAAGTTGCTCTTATGTCTACATATATTAGGCATTCATTCAACAATTACATAGTATAATAATTCATTTAAAAGACTCTTTATAATGTAATGGTATACATATGACATTACATTACTTTAAAATTAAAATAAAAGGGGAAAATGAATCGTAAATAAAATTCATTTATTAAAAACGTAAACAAAAATTAAAATAGTTATTTTAACATATATATAATCGCACAGATGGAAAACTATTTTTTAAAAAAGTATTTAAAATTAAGTTAATGTAAAAAACTAAAGATAAATATTAATATTTTTTGTTAAAAGTAATATAAAAGAAAACAGAAACAAATGTTAATTAGTTTCTATTTAAAACAATCATGTTTAAATCTTAGTGAATGAAATGATTGTTCTATTAATTGATTTTAAAGCAAACAAGCACTTGGGCACTTTGTAATGTAAAAGTCAGATAAGAGATAATAAATTAAAGATTATGTGTTTCCCACTCTGGAAGAGATCAACCAGGCACAGGCCAGAAAAGAAAACATCAGGACCAATAAGAACAAATGATGTCATGTCATGTGCCATGTGCAATCGATCTGGAGAATTTCTGATAAGGGAGGCTATAAAATTATAAAAGATGGAAATATCAAATTATTATTACCTTTTTACTTACTTACAAAATGAAATAACTGTTCATTCTTGAACTGCATTGCAGACCCTGAAATATAAGGGTCTCACCAAGAATTAATTTCCCGTTATGCACTAGTTGAGATGACCTCCAAATTGATGATTACTGAAAGGCAACAAACAATGGACTGGTCTTCCCAGAAATTATATAAATATTAAATGGACTATGGCTGGATGGGTGAGACATATTATGGACAAGATAGATTTCAAATAAATCTACCATGTGGAAAGTATGAACTTTTGTTTATCGAAATTGAAATAGGAACTTTAAAAAATGTAAAAATAATTAAAAAAATTTCAAATACATTAATCTCTAAAAAAATCTCTCATCTGATTGAGTGTAAATTTAAAGTAGTCATATTCTACCAATATGTTTGCTAATCAATCATCATTTCCCTTTTTATTTTTTTCTTATGCATTAAACTAAATTATTAACTTGTATTAAATTTACATTGGGTGTAGATGGCTGCATACATTCGTTATGTTTATGTTAGTGTAAGGGGGTTAGTTTCAGGCTGTTTGTTTGTAGTTAAATCAATCTTGGTGGAGGGATTATGGGTGTTTCATGTAAATGTAAAATGAAGTGTGCTAGTATACTGAGCTTAGTATCTTATTTAAATACATGGCCCAAAAATGTAGCCATCATGTTGCCAATAGAAACAGATGTATTCCCTGCACCATGTATTCTTCTTGCTCTATGGATTGGGACTATAAGACAATAAGGACCACTCTCTCTCCATACAGAGTGTTTCATATTTTTCATATTAAATGATTACTTAACTCACCTGACAGATTCACATTCCTGTTCTGGACGAGGATCATTCTTCCTTAAATAATATCATGCTGCAAAATCACATTCCAGCAAGTATGGTTTTATGCTGATGTCTTATGTTGTATTGATCACATCAATATATCATCAAGCTGGCTTTGGTTTAACTGTGAACTTATAGCCTGAAGTTAAAAGAGTATAGTTAATGAAGCACATAGTCTATGTAGCCTATCTATGTCTAACATTCTAATATATTAAATTGTATAAAGTGTCCATCAGTGTGAACTTACCATGGTATCAACTGTAAATTTAAAAATAATAATAATAAAACCTAAAGCAATATTGAAAAATTTATTCCTCAAATTTATTTATATATATATATAAATAAATGTTTTGTGTGAAAAATTTACTTTCAAATTTATTTATATATATATATAAATAAATGTTTTGTGTGATTATTACTGGCAGTGGCTTATTTTATCTTTTTTCTTTATTAAAAATATGTTTAAGAATTTATATCATTAAATCTCAGCTACTTTATGAGCTAGTGACTGGGGCATATTGGTCAAAGAAATTTGGAATCTTAACAAGAAGTATCTGTCTACAATATAATTTTTCCAGTTTCAAATGGCTTGGTGGCACTCTGTACAGCAGATAGAGTAAGAGTCAATTGCCCAACTGTTATAATAAATACTTTTAAATTAACTGCAAAACTATAGAAGATATTATTCAATGTAAATCCTTCAATGACTCCACCAGACTATGGTTTAAAAGCAAGCCAACTTCTTTATATGCCTATCTATGCCTAACAGGAATTCTTCACTTTTATATTTTACTTATTAATACTTTGGAAAAATATTGCAAAAATCTTTACATTTTCCAAATTTTCCCAGCCAATATAACTTATTTGTGTAGACATCTGTCATCACTTAAAAAAACAGTATAAACATTCTGAATAAAGGCACCCTCTAAGCATCTGTAAAGCCAAATGTCTATGATTTTTCTGGATTCTGACTGTGAATATATGCATGTTTATAAATAGGAGAATAAAGATGATCAATAAAATCTGGTTTCTCTTAAATTCACCATCCATTGTTATATTTCAAGTGATAATTGAGTGGATTTTGGAGGTATGCAAAAATTACAATTTGTTTACCAAAGCACAATGTCTTTATGGATGGTAATATATCCAGGGCAGTGCAGACTGTTGGCATCTGGATAATTATATTTTTAAAAAAAAAAAATAACAAAGCTTAAAGTATGAAGATTGGTTATCTTAATGTAAGCTGAGCGTTGATTGTATATATGTGTGGAGAAAATAATCTGGACCAAAGATGAATGCTGGTTTAGCACAAAATACCATTATTTATCTTTTTGACATGTGCGTGATCAAGTGTAATAGTGGTATGAGATAGCATGGTTGATTGAGGATTGGGTGAAAGTCTGAGTTCAAACCCTTTACATATTACATTTAGAAATGAAGGTATGAAAAAGCCTGTACTGTAGAAAATTTCATATTTCAAAAATATAATGTTTTAGGGTCTGCCCATCCCTCGTATATGTATGTAAATGGATTGTCCTGTACATGAAGGGTCAGAGTGACTTGTGGTCAACAAGGGTCAGATGAGAAGGTTGGCACTAAGGTGGACTTTAAGCATTCTGACATCAGAATTTCAATGGAATAAACAGCTGAAGAGTTATGGGTGGAGTGGTTTGAAGCCTGTCCATTAAAGTATGAAAATTGGCTATCTTAATATAAACTGAGGTTTGATTGTCTGTATGTGTGGAGATGATAATCTGGACCAATTAATGAGTGCTGGTTTAGCAGGAAATACAGATATTGGTGATTATTTATCCTTTCGACATATGTGTGATCAAGTGTATGAGTGGTATGAGATAGCATGGATGGTTGAGGGTCATGTGAAAGTCTGACTTCAAACTCCCTATTCATTACATGTAGAAGTGCAGGTATGAAAAAGCCTGTAATGTAGAAAAAATTCATATTGTAAAAATATAGTGCTTTAAGGTCTTCCCATCCCTCATATATGTAGGTAAATGGTTTATGTCCTGGACATTAAGTCAGAGTGACTTGTGGTCAACATGGGTAGGATGAGAACGTTGGCACTAAGGTGGGGTTTGAGCATTGCATCATCAGATTTTCAATGAAATGGATGACTGAAGAGTTGTGGGGTGGAGTGGTTTTAATTAAAGTATGAATATTGGGTATTTTAATATAAGTTGAGCATTGTTTGTATATATGTGTGGAGATGACAATCCAAACCAACTGTCGAGTGCTGGTTTAGCACACAATATGGATATTGGTGATTATTTATCTTTTCAACATGTGTGTGATCAAGTGTATCAGCAGTATGAGATAGCATGGATGGTTGAATGTTGTGAGAATCTGAATTCAAACCCCCTATATAAACATTGTATAATTTAATGTAAATGGTCAAGATATTGATCTACATTAATTTGAAATCACCCTTCTCTTAATTTATTAACTAGTAAAACAATTTCCCACAGACGTTAAAGAAAATACAAATCTTCCATCATAAGTGCGCCTTAATAACTTAGAAACAATAATAAAATTCACACATAAATATAAAATGGTGGTCACTGAGATTTATTAAATAGAATAAAATAATTATTTAGTTTCATAGAAACACCTTCATGATTTCACAATTAGTGCTGTTATTTTTTTTTATAATTGGGAAAACATTTCATAAAGTTATTTAATTAGAAAACAGATTTCTACTCTGCCATTAGTATAACATGGAAAACATAATTAACCAAGTTTTTTTCCGAATCTGGCAAGCATCCAGCAGTAAAAGAAAATAACAAAATTAACTTGTAAGTAATTAGCCTCCCTTCAAAAAGAGGGGGTTTTAAGAAAAAGCGAAGGTGCTTGAAAGTGTAGGAGGTTATTGGCCTATTAATTCAATTCAAAATATAAGCAATAAAGAGTAATAATAAAATATTATTGCTGCACCAAAATAGAATAGAAAAATAAGATTACATTAAGGAGGCTCAATGATGGGAGAAACATTATATTAAACACGATATAGAGAGTTAAGTACAAATTCAAATGAAGGAAGAAAAATACAAATCATTTTAACAATTTCTGATCTCAAGATCAGCTAAAAAATTATTTTACATTTAAGAAATTTTTATGTGGAATAGTTGGATTAAGGTTTAAATTATTTAAAGAGAGTTTATAAATCTTGGACAGCATGAGTTTATTACCTTAATAATCAAACAGTAATCCTTGCTTGATTGAAATATCCATATGGTTTCCTAAGGTAATTTATACATGTATTAGATCTAGTTATAACTTTTATTTGCAGAGCAGATAGCATTTCCATTATTTAATTTTTAAGTATAGTAACATAGTTTATGGGTTGACAAGTCCATGGCGGTATCTTTTTCAGAGACAGCATTGGAATGACCAGAAAAGGTGGATCTTTCCTCTACTCATTGCACATTGATTGAAAAATTGACTGGCATCATGGAGTAAGTTTGTCATTGCTCTTCAAAATAAGACACTCTCCCCTTATGCATTCAAATTTTGCCCTATTTATACTTATTCTATGGAATTCTTTTAGTTGTAATCACCTCAGGAAATTTGCATACCATGACCCTATGTAATTTGTGATGGATGCCCACTTTTGTTTTAGCAAGTCAGAAAAACAATACAACCTGCCACAACCTCAATGGATTGTTTTAAAATCGAATCTTAGATTTTAAAACCAACTTTAAAATGGATAAATTTTCCATTAATAGCTACTATATTGTATTTCTAAAATTATATAATTTCAAATTTTACTAATGGATTTTGTACTAATTACTTTAATTGCATTCAAAAACATTCGACAGGATTGCATCAGCCTTAATAACTGCCATTACTGAAAAATAAATAATATTTTAAATACGTAATACAATACAGAATAAATTGAAAGAATTATTATTTTATATATAATCTCCCATCATGTTTTATATTTACATATCATTTACACACATATACAACTCTTAATAATATATAATATTATTGTTTATTTGTTTATTTATTTACATAAGATATTCATACATATCCCCATCAAGGTTATTTTTTTAGAGAAAAAGGAAAAAAAATTAGTGAGATGAGTTCAGATATTAGTGTAGCAGATAGGGTTTGAATTTGGTTTGGTGGTGGGAGATTGGATAGAGATCTGAAGTGCAATCTGACTGTCAGATACTTTTTCAAACTTTATCAATAATAAATTATTACATTTTAATCTACAAATGTGAACTCAATTCTATCCACACCTTTGGCATGAACTAACCCAGATAAACAGTCATTTATTATCACAAATAATTTATTAATGTAAGGAAATGTATCAAGTAACAATTTTTAGTTGTTGTTGCAATTTACAGGTTTGAATTCTAATGCTTTAATGCAGTCACATGTAGAGATATTTCGATTTTGACTCTGAATCAAGACCAAACACTAAACATCATTTTTATTGCAATTTGCTCTGCAGACTCTCATTGTATTTATAAAACAAATGTGATTTTGTTGTAAAATTTCATATAATTATATCAAACATTTGTGATAGAAAAGTCAATTTGCTGAGTCTTTTTTTGCCAAACTTTACCATGTATTTTATTTGCTCTATTTAGGAAAGACGGTACTTTTTGAAATATTATTGCATATGAATAGGGGAATATGTGCTTCAAACACAATTGTCTTTCATGCCACTGATCTCCCAATGCCAGAAGCTAAACATTGCTTTTGGTAATATCTTTTTATTACAATTTTCTAGTCATTTCTAAAATATATATTTACCTACAATGTTGAGTAATTGAATTGTTACCAATTCTCCTCTTTTCTGAGCCAATGTAATATCTCATAAAGTCAAAAATACATGGTCTCTGGGTACCACACTTTCAAAATATTTACTATATATTCATAGGTGTGATTAAATGGGTCTTTATATCAGTGATTTAATCAATGTTAGCTGTTCACATACTCTATTTTTTAAATTTGAATATTCAAATCACCCATTTCTTTGAAATGGGTTGGGTAGGTACGCTTGTTTCTTTTTTGTTAACAGAAAAACAGTCCCTAATTGAACATGCTTTTATTACTAGCAAAATTAAAATTGTATTATATCTAAACACAGATATTTAAAATCAATATATGCAAGAGATATGTGGATGATGCATTTATGTGTGCTACAGATATACAGATTTAAGATGGTTAAGAGGCATTGAAGAGAGCATTGACACTGTCATGAACATAGGAGAAAGAAGACAGCAATAGAGGAATAAAGTTTTTGAACTTATATATATTGTACCGATATCTTAGCTGTACATATATGAATTTTTGAACTTATATATATTGTACCGATATCTTAGCTGTACATATATGAATTTTTGTCTAAAATTATTGAAATAAAATTCTCATAAATAATATGAAAGTTTAAAATTAATAATGAATAATAAAATCAATAAGTTGTCCATAAATAAGTGAATTAAAAACAAAGAAAAACATTTTGTTTAAGATAAACGAATTTATAAAAGTCTAAAAAGTTTTTATTATTATTAGTAATAATTTACTAAGACTGTAATCTTAGAAATAAGCATCTGAAAAATACGAAGGTAGGGACCTCTATAGGTCTTAAAAACACAAGCTTACACTATGAAGAGAGAATCCTTCTTTACTTCAACCTACTTTTATATATAAATAGGTGAAGCAGAAGTGTTTTGATCTAAGAGTGTGAAGCTATTAAATACTTCACTAATTAAGTCCACAATTCTTATAACACATCAATACTCGCGAAATCTTACGATTTACTACGAGTCAATGAAAAGATCTTATAGTAAGAAATCTGTTACGATAATTTAAAGTTGTAATTATAAATTTTATTAAACGCCCATTATTATATTAAGTAATAATTTACTAAGACTGTAATCTTAGAAATAAGCGTCTGAAAAATACGAAGGTAGGGACCTCTATAGGTCTTATTATTAGTGTAAAACAAAATCCAGTTCATTAAAAGAAAATAGTCTATAAAGGTTTAAAGAGTTATGCATATAAGTTAAAAGTTTAGTGAAAGAACTTTAAAGAATTTTTTTAAAAACAGTTTGCTAAAAATCAATTAAATCATAGTTTTACATATTAAGGAGTAATTGGAAGGGGGAGAGAAATTAACTTAGAAAAATTAAAAGTATATCAGTTTAAAATATACATCTTTTACATAAAATAAAAAATATATCTTTTTGCATTTAATTTAAAGAAAAAAAAAGTCTTTCCCTGTAATTTAAAGAAATGCAAATATATATATGTGTGTTAATCACAAATGATTGTAAATACAAGTAGTAGTAAAATAAATGTGTGTGTGTGTTGATAAAATAAATGTGTGTGGGTTAAAAATGAAAAAACAAATTTGCAATGGCTACTAATTAAAATTTTACAAACAACGGAATTTGGCAATAGCTACCAACTGACAACAAAATTAAAATATTATCAAAGGAATGCAATCAAAAACAGTGGAGGAATTTCAATAACAAATATAGCTGGTGGACATAAAACCAATTAACAAAGTGACAACAGGTCTTCACATAAATGCTCCAGTTTTTCATAAATCAATCAGTTCAGTTGAATTGTTCAGTTCAGTTACTCAGTTTTCAGTCAGTCTTGTCATGCATTTGTTAATAAAGGCCATGCAGTGTTGAGCAGCTTTTAGGAGCATACATTGAGCTCCAAGCCTGTTCTAAATACCAACATCCTGCCTGAGATGGAAGTAATGTACCCCTAATAATCTGAAGCCACCCAATGCCTGTCTCAAAGAATAGTGCCATGGAATAGTAAGCATAGAAACCTTGAATCCAACCAGTTGAAAAGATTTTCATGTGAAGCAGCAACCATGAAAAAGACAAAATTTTACTGGAAATAAATTTCACAACAAACAGCAAGAAGTATCCACGTTCCAAAATCCTAGGTAATAAATAATATTTTCTTATTTCCATTTCGAATTAAAATAGCCATTGCAATAATTTGAAGCCTTCCAGAATCAATTAATAATGAACTCTAAAGCATGCATAAAGAAGTATAGATGTGCGTGTTTTTTATATGCCATGTATTATTTGATGCTTTTGTTACATTATATTATAGTGTAAGAATTCAGAGTGTGTGCTTGGTCATTATATAAAAATACTATTGTTTATATTAGTTAAAATGTATAAAAGTGGTTAAAATTAGAATAATAAGTGTTTAGTTAAAATAAATTATCTTTAAACATAATATTTGTCAGTCAATTCTTTTACCACTAATTGAAGCAAAAATTTGTTATTGTATTACTTTGATTGAGTTAGTTGGGATATCTTAGGTGCTGAATTAGTCATTCAAAACACGTTAGTTCTTGTAGCTAACTGGTGCCTGGGGTTTACTTCAAAGCAAAAAAGTGCTTTGGATGATAGGTGTTGAATTCATGCAGCCGAGAAAATCTGTTACCTTCAAATATGGTCACTGATATATATATATATATATATATATATATATATATATATATATATATATATATATATATATATATATATATATATATATATATATAGTCAAGGTGCCTTCTAGGCATTATTTTCTCTGCCTAAGGAATTGTGGTGGAGAAATACGTAAATTGCATTAGTGCAGATCAGATCAAATAAATAAGTTATAATTGTATCATATTTTATATAAACGTTTTTCAAGTTATATTTCATAAAGTTATATTTTATTAAAGAGTTAAAGTATATAGATTTTGTTTACTCCCTCAGTGCTTTAATAAACACATCACCCAACACAATATATATATATATATATATATATATATATATATATATATATATATATATATATATATATATATATTTCCACACTGAAAAATTGTTTATAGAATCAAATGCCTTTTCATAGTCTACAAATCCTAAGCATAATGGCAACTCATATTCATTTGTCCTTTCTATAATTTCTCTCAATACCTGGATATGATCTACTGTACTAAAACCACTTTTAAATCCAGTTTGTTCTCTTGGTTGGTGGAAATCCAGTGTTTTCTGTAGACAAGTTGTGATTATCTTAGTAAAAATTTTGTATAAAACTGATAAAATACTGATAGATCTGTAATTTCTAATATCTTCTTTATCACCTTTTTTAAATATTAATATTATTACTGCATTCTTCCAATCATCCGGTACATCTTTATCATTTAGACATTTGGTATATAACTTTGCTAAATAAATTTCTATTTCTTCACTGCTTCTTTTAATATATCAATTATAATTCCATCATTACCTGGAACCTTCCCTTTCTTCATAAATTTAATTGCATGTCTCACTTCCTCATTCAAAATTCTGGGCAATTCGGAAGATATAACAGGTATAGGAGGCACTTGTTCTTTATTACTATATAATTCTTGATAGAAGTCTTTTACACATTTTATGATGTCATCTCTCTTTTTAGTAGTAATGCCATCTTTTTTTCTTATTGCAGATATAAATTTCCTACCAATACTAAAATGTTGTTTTACAATCTTTAGACTTTTATTCTCTTCTACAGCTTTCCTTGCTAGTTCACAGTTATACTTTCTTATATCATTGAATCATCAAGGTGTAGATCCAGGATATTGTCATATTTTAAAGAATATTTATAAAAATGCAACAGCAACAATTAGATTACATAATGGTAGTAGCAAAATTAACATTGAAAAGGGTGTAAGACAGGGTGACTCCATATCTCCAAAACTTTTTACAGCAGTGCTGCAGGAAGCATTTTGTGGATTAAAATGGGAAGCTAAATGAGTGAAAGTAAATGGAGATTATTTTAAGTCATTTAGATTTTGCAGATGATGTAGTTGTTTTTGCAAATAATGCTTTAGAGCTACAGGAAATGTTGCAGGAGTTATCAGATGAAAGTAGGACTAAAGGTAAATGTTAAAAAGACTAAAGTAATGTTTAATAGATTTTCTCAAAATATAAAAATAAAGATTGATTATGATGAGTTAGAAGAAGTTAACAGTTACAAATACCTTGGTCAGATTATTAATACAGATGGAAATATAATGGATGAAATTAATCATAGAATTAAACTTGGTTGGAGTGCTTTTGGTAGAAATAACTTGATACTAAAAGGAAATATGCCCATGTGTTTGAAAAGGAAGGTTTTTAATAACTGTGTTTTGCCAGTTCTTACTTATGGATCTGAGACTTGGACGCTTAATGGAAGAGCAATTCAGAGACTTCAGACCACTCAAAGAAGTATGGAGAGATGCATGTTGGGAGTAACAAGAAGGAATCGAAAATGCAATGTATGGGTAAGAGAACAAACAGGTGTTACTGACCTCATTGAAAAAATTAAAAGAATGAAGTGGAGTTGGGCTGGACATATTGTTAGAAGAGATGATAATAGATGGACAATTGAAATTTTAAACTGGATTCCAAGAGATTGTAAAAGACCCAGAAAAAGACCATATATGAGATGAATGGATGAAATAAAAAAGTGTGCAGGGGTGATGTGGAGAAGAGAAGCTAAAGATAGGAAAAGATGGATTGAACTTGGAGAGACCTTCATCCTGCAGTGGATTGATAATGGTTGATGATGATGATTATATATATATATATATTAAGAATTTTCTATAGCTTATGTAAATTCCTGATGCTTGCTACATTGGGACATGATTATGTAAAGCTGTTTGACAAATTTGTTGAGCTCAAAATCAATACAAATCTTAAGATTTTAAAAAAATAAAGGAGGCAAGAAGAATGCCAAATTTTAAAAATTAATGACTAAAAAATGTACAAATGTGCTTCAAATGCTGCTCAATTTTTCACATGAACATATCTCTGCAAATTGTCCAATTATAAAACAAAATATGGAAAAAAATATTAAGAGTATGTAGCTATCATAAATAATCAATAGTTTGTCACAACATCAAAAACCACATTCATTTTTAAATGATCACTTGGACATATCTAACATTATTTTCTATATAATAATTTTAGGATGTACGTACTATGTAGCACAGAAAATTTATGTATATAGCCCTAGTAATAAAAAGATTGAATATGACTGATCTATATTAAAGAATAATACTTTTGCAAATATATAATGCCACCTGGCGAGAATTTAAAAAATCCTAACATAGCAAATGATTTATCATCATCACTATCACTTTCACCCAATGTCAATTCACAGGATGATGATCTCTCATCTTCTCAGAGATCCAGCTCTTCTTCACAACAATACACCAGCAAAAAACCTTATTTGACTTATCCATCACCTAAATTGTCTTTAGTAATGTGTTATTATCTATGGTAAATGTTAACTTTCCATCTATTATCATCTCTTCTAGCAATATTTCCAGCTCAGATCCTTTATCTTTTTCTAAAAAAATGTTTCGAAGCTGTAAGAGATACCTGTTTTTTCCCCCCATATATTTTGATTCGGATTGCACTTCTTTTAATACTCAATTGTCTCATTTGGTAAAACACAGCTCTACTAAAATAAATTTTTAATGTGTGTGCTAGCATTGTTTTTTTAATTTTTTAAAGTATACACCCTAATGGATTGTAAGTAATTGCTATATACGTGTAGAATAATGTTTTGTTAAAAGAAAATTATACGTATATAATAATTAATGTTTTATTAAAATAAGTTTTATTAAAAGAAATAGACAGGAATTTTGTAATTAAATTTGGTACGCTATTAAAGATAAGCTTCAGATCAGAAACTAATTAAGCAGCTAGATTAAAAGTGCTGATTACTAAAAGTAGACAATAGCTGAAAATTAATTGGTTTCTGAACATTTCCTTAACAAGAAAAAAGAAGAAACAAAAAACAACTAAGCAGCACTTGTAGCGGAGAACTCATTGAATGCACATGAAGGTCAAGAGTTTTAACTTAGCAACGGAACAAACCCAGTGAATTCCACCACTGAAGGTTAAAAAGTGGACCTAGGAACTTTGCAGGCCACACCGGTCTAGATTATGTTTTTTTTTTTTTTTTTAACCTTCAGTGGTGGAATTCACTGGGTTTGTTCCATTGCTAAGTTAAAACTCTTGACCTTCGTGTGCATTCAATGAGTTCTCCGCTACCAGTGCTGCTTAGTTGTTTTTTGTTCCTTCTTTTTTCTTGTTAAGGAATGTTTCAGAAACCAATTAATTTTCAGCTATTGTCTCCTTTTAGTAATCAGCACTTTTAATCTAGCTGCTTAATTAGTTTCTGATGAAGCTATAAAGTACCAATTTAATTACAAATTCTGCCTATCTCTTCTAATAAAACTTATTTTAATAAAACATGTAATTATTGTATAATTTTCTTTTAACAAAACATTGCATCTAGCAGTAATTTACTTAAATTCTTTTCAAATGATAATGCTTCAAGTAGAAAAACATGCATGAAGGAGTGTAAAATGGAAACAGGATTTGAAGTAGATATACAAAAGGCTGAAGGGTAACAATAGGCCAAAGTGTAACCAAAGATCTACAATAGTATGAAGATAGCCCATCGAACAACATTTATAATATTAGGTCAAAGTCTAACTGAAGGTGGGATGGAAATCAGATGTAGTAAGTAGTTCTGCAATAAAATGAAGGTATCTCATAGACTAAAGTTTATAATTTTAGGCCAAAATCTAATGGGTAAATGACCATGAATGGAAATCAGATGGGAACTAGATCTTCCATAAATCAAACGAGTGTGGAAATTTGATGTGAAGGAGGAAATAGATCTACAATAGGACAAAGTGTAAGAAGTAGCTCTCCAATACATCAAAATGTAAAGTCAATTCAAGATGGCACCAAGTAGATCTTCAATAGGCCAAAGGTGGACAGAAATTGGAGGCAATAAGACAAATTGTAAGTTTATACTTTTATGTAAAAACTTGAAGACACAATTAGACAAAATTTTAGACCAAAATCTAATGGGTAACTGAAAGTGGATGGAAATCGTATGGCAAGTAGATCTGCAATAGGCAAAATTTTAGACCAAAATCTAATGGGTAACTAAAAGTGGATGGAAATCAAATGGCATGTAGATCTCCAATAGGCTGGAGTGAAAGAAGTAGAAAGGCAAAATTACTTTTATGGATAAACCTGTAATCTCGAGAAAGTTACACGTGACATGATAACTAGATCATTTACTCTTGATTTCTAGATGTCAATTATTTCACGTAGAACATAAGAATTGCACATTTTGACAGAAAATGTCATTTAGAACAATTTTAATTTTTTTTTTTTTATGGTTTAAAAGATTTAATAAACGTCAGATTTTGAGAGCAAATAAACATGCAGTTCTCATTATATAGTTTACGGACACATTTTGAAATTGAATATTTTAGTAACGATAATGAAAATACTATTTAAAATTCTTTTTGAATAATATGCAAAAGTATAGGAAAAGTCTTTAATTATTCTTTTCCCAGATGACATAAGGAATCAGTGCTGCCATCTGTGTTCAATTCAATTTTATAATAATTTGGAATTTTATCATCAAGATGCTGACCACTACATAAAGAGGGGAGAAACCAATAATTTCTCATTTTCCTCTATTTAACATCCATTGATTTTATGCAGCTATGATTTTTTGGATTTATTAAAAGTAACGTTTAAGATTTTTTAACTTATTTTCTTTATAAGCGGATTTAATCATTCTATATATAAGTTTAAAATCGCTAGAGAAAATATATTTTAATACTGATTCTGAAAGTACTGATTTGATTATAATTTTGATATTTACTGCTGCTATTTTTCCCTTTTTTATAAAACTGCATTCATCTCCCCCCCTCCCTGTCTTTTCCATACTTTGAATAATTACTTGAATAACGAACTATTCCATTATTGTAATATTTAATTTTTTTTTTAATTTCGGTATTTAAAAGAAATCAGAATTCAAATTGAATGGTAGTATTTTACAAATGTATTTAAATCCAAATACAGTAAATCGTGATCATCGTTTTCAATCCTAATCAATTCATTAAATGTCTTTCCAATATTAATACACTTGTCCTCTTATATGTTCCACATCGCACCATTAAACTTTGTTATTTGATATACTGCTCTCATACAAGATCTTTGGTAATACAACATCAATTGATCCACACCATAAGATGGCGCTGTTGCTACACTAAAGCACATAAATATGCTGTTTACAAGGCCGCTACATAGATCTTATGGCATGTAAACTGTTCAACCACTAAAGATGTTGAAGTGCACCCATTACCCCAACATCTCTAGTATGTCGAACATTATTAGCGACAAGTATGCAAGACTCTCTATAGACATTACTGTTAACTATTGTACAGCTTATGATGTGAAGGTGTCTTTATTTTGAATGACCAAAAGTATATTATAACGTTTTTGTTTGTTTTTTGGCTTGGGTGTATTTTTTTTTTAGTTTGGTTTGTAAAAATTGTAACGCTTTTCCAAACGTCTCTGGTTTCGTTGTCAGGGGTCAGAATTCAGGAAATGAGGAATATTAGTCACAATTCGGCAAAGTTCATGATCAAGTCACGCACTTTCCAAGACTTTTTCAAGATCAAAATATTTCAATGGCAGACGATTGTCCGGCGTTTCGATTTGTAGATTTGCCTACTACAGAAGCAGATGCGGTGGTGGTAGTTTAATGAGAAAATTATTTTTTGATGTAATTGTTGTTTTTTTGAATAAATACACGTTAAATGAACCCAAAAAAAATGGAATATATGAAAGTTGTTTAAAAAAGCACGAAAAAAATAAAGAAAAAAAAGTTTTTTTTTTAAAAAAAAGACCGTAATCAAAAGCGAAAAAAAAAAAGTTATTTTTAAAATAAAAAAAAGACCGTAATCCAATTTTGTTAAACAACAATTTTTTTTTTTTTTTTTATAAAAAAAGGTTTTAAAAACGTATGAAAAAAAATCAATTTTGAATCAATTTACTTATTTAAAAAAAAAGAAAATACGGTCCAAAAACAAAAACATGATAACATTACAAAATAATAATAATCAAATCAGCCCGGTAACATTATATCTATTCGTTTTTCACTAGCAACAGCACCATCTTATGGCATGTATCAATCGATGCTGTATTACCAGATCTTTATCTAGAACATTTGCAATCAATTGAATCCAATTTATAATTCAGCTATCCTACTATCAATTCTTAAAGGAATATGCCCAACCTAGCTTTATTTCAATCTCTTAATTCTTCGACTATGATCACTGATACCCTGTTTGCTCTAACACCTTTGTATTCTTGTTAAATGTCTTCTTAATACTTCTAATAATCATCTCTCTATAATTTGGTGAATGATATGAAGATTCTGTGTTAGTCTTCTGTTAAGTAACTATGTCTCAAATCCATATGTGAAAACTAGTTAAATACATCTATTAAAAATCTTGTTTACCAAACATGTAGACACATATTTCTTTTCATACCATGTCACTTAAATAACAATTTAGTTTATCCCTATGCCTTTTTTATTTACCTGGAAAAGTTACCAACCACTACGGAATCATTATGGAAAGTAGCAAATAATCAATATAACATTTTGCCTCATTATTTCCATATTTGTTACCAAAATATTTATGAATAATACATTATTTGGGTCAGTGTTTCTAACCAGAAATAAAGAAAAATAATTTGAATATTATGGGTAATTTGTTAAAATGAATACTATCATTAACAAATTCTAAACAAAAAGTTGCTGTCAGTTTTGCAGAACAACCCTTAATAACACAGCTGTGGATTTTTTCCTTTATACTTTTTTCTCTCTTCTCTCTTTGTAAATGAATAATAACCATCAACAAACTGATCTTTATGAAAGTGTAAATGGTCGAAAGTGAATGAGGGTTTTTGGCTAGCATTTATCTATTTATTTGGACGTTTTCTTCCTCAATATGTAGAAAAATGAACTTAGCAATGAGAACAATCAAAATCATAATCTGAATGGTCATAGAATTGTAACAAACTAATTGATTAGGATTTTTCTTGAAATCAAAACAAGAAGAACAAAGTTAAAAGTGAAACATTTTCCACTCCCATCAGCAGTGGCCATAACTAGGATGAATATTCTCGATAACAATTTCTTAGAATTTATTTGGATACACAATTCTAAAATTCAGTTTCATCATGGAAAAAACATATATGTATAATTTTTAGTTTACTTTTCAGTAGGACTTCTGCAATGTTTCTTCCAACTATGTACACCATTCATATATGTGAAACTCGGCACCAAATTATCCCCATTGATATAACTTTCTAACTGTATTTCTACAGAATGACCAGGAAATCACAGGAGATATGGCAGCCTTGCACAGTCCTTCTGCTGAAAAAGAAGGTAGCGGACAAGCAATGCAGACTACTTTTTAGGCTTTCGTTCAAGTAATTTGTGCTCATTACGTTGTCATGGAAAATGTTCATTTATTTGTGGCCACAATATAGAATGGAATAAACCACATGTCTGAAGTTAGTGCTAATGGTCATATGCCATGCTGTGAAGTTATCTACTTATAGATTACCTTTTATAAGAGAATTAAAAGCAGCTACCATAACTTTGACATCTGCCATTTTATTTGTATAAAATAATTTGCACACACGACTTAATGAAGAAAAAATATTTGTAAATTTTTTGACAGAATTTTGCACACAAAAGTTAATACATTTTAAGAATGATTTATCCATATTTTTATCTTGATGTAATCACGTAGGTTTTCAAAATCTTGAGATTCATAAATATTAATAATTGCTATATGGTACAGAAATATGAAATGAAATGAATAAGAATTTTCAATAAAGTAACATTGATCAGTCATTTTACATATATTTTTATATAGAGAAGAAATATAAGTAAATAGAAAAGACAGATACCTTTATAATTAATATCCATCTTTTAAAAAAGATAAAATTTAGTAAATGCTTTGTCCAAAGCAAAGTATAAAGTAAATTGAAATGAAGTTATAGAATTGTATGTAGGTCAATCAAACAATAAGATTAATAATAATTCATTCCCATATCTCAACAAATTTTACATTTTTTAAAATAATAATGAATTTCTTTGGTAGTTGTCAGCTACGTGTATTGTGGCCTCTAGGTGACACTGCAGTACCATCAACAACCAAGAAGAAGCGTGAAAGCAATAAACTTATATCCAAAAATGGCTAAAATCGTCGATGGAAAAAAAAATAAAAGTAAAAAATCTTTGAAATCATCAATGGACAAAAAAAAAGTCTGAAATTATCGATGAAAAAAAACCAAAAAAGAAATTGCTGAAATCATCAATGGACAACCCCCCCTGAAAACATCAATGTACAAAAAAAAACACTGAAATCATCGATGGACAAAAAAAACAATTAATAATGCTGAAATCATTGATGGACAAATCAAACAAATAAAAAATCCATGAAATCATCGAAGGACAAAAAAAAAGTGCGTTATCAAACTAACGAATATAATAATAATTCACAAAACCTTAAATACAGACTAATACATATTAAGTAATTAAATATAGATCTACTCTCCCCCTGCCACATAAAGCATTAAAACAAAAAATAATGGTAAGACAGTACATTTTGTTAAAAAAAAAATTCTGACTTTCAACACTATAATGATTGAAGAGTATAATAATTAATAGATTAATACTTATTAAGTAATTAAATATGGATAATAAAAGTAGCTATAAAATACAAAAACAGAGATTGATATCTGACTGACAGATATACCCTCACCCTCCTGAATGGAGCATTAAAATGAAAAATGATGGTAATACAGTACATTTTTTAAAAAAAATTCATCTGACTTTCAACACTATAACAACAACAGTATAATAATTAACAGATTAATACTAATTAAATAATTAAATATTGATAATAAAAGTAGCTATAAAATACAAAAACAGAAATTGGTGTGTGACTAACAGATATACTCTACCTCCTCCTGCTCGGAGCATTAAAATAAAAAATGGTGATGATTGAGTACTTTTCAAAAGTATACTAAATTTCATCAATATTTAAAAAATAAAAGACTATTTGCAAACATGCCTGTGCATTATCTAACTTCAGATATAATAATGAAATAGTCTGTTTTATATACTATCTCATTTCACATATTATGTCACATAGTAGTATCTTTTCCTTAGTTCAAACCCTCCCAAGTCTGCATATATTAACTCAACTGGATTATAAATAGTATATGTAAAGGATATTTGCATGCTTATGTGCATATTTTATGTTAGCATATATGGTAATAATTATATGGGTATGTTTAAAGCACACATATTAAAATAAAATTAAAATGTGGAATCAAAATAAGTTGTGTGGACAATGTTATAAATGTGTGGAACTACCTGCATATATAAACAAAGGAAGCTGTAATGCAATAGATTTAAATTATCTTAAGTTAAAAACTCTTCATTTACTTGCCTTGGCATATAAATTTCAATTTCTGGAGGGTTCTCTCATACATATGTAGTAAAATGTTAAAATCTGATTTTAGAAAAAGTTGAAATTCTTAGAAAGACCTTGGTCAGCAATTAAAAATAAGTAACATGTTTACAACGCTTAGAATCTGCGTTGCAAACATATTACTTCTTTTTAATTGCTGACCCTGGTATTTCTAAGGATTTCAATTTTTTTTTAAAATCAGATTTTATTATTTTACTATATATGTGTGACAGAACCCTCCACAAATTGAAACTTATTTGCCAAGGCAAGTAAATGAAGAGTTTTTAACATAAGATAATTTACATCTATTGCATTACAGCTTCCATCATTTATATATGTAGGTAGTTCCACAATTTATAACAATGTCCACACAACTTATTTTAATTCCACATTTTAAATTTATTTTAATTTATGTGCATTAAACATATGCATATAATTATTACCATATACGCTAACATAAAATATGCATGCATACATGCAAATATCCTTTATATACACACACTTAGAACACAAAATAGGTGTGCTGCAGATTATAACTGATTACAATTACAGGAAAAATTATTAAAGTATTATAATCAAATATATTTATAGAGCTCTACAAGAAGAAATATTACCAATTATCTTCCAGGATGAGTTATCCAGTATTTGTAATAGGCACTCGATGTTTGCAGTACAAAAATTCATTAAAAAGAATGTTCAAATTTTTAGTCTTTTGGAGAAGCTGGTTATTCAAACAGGTTTCAGATCACACTTAACTAATAACAGAAGATTAAAGAAGGCAGTTCGACAGTGGTTATTTGGTGGTTTAAAAAATACAACAACAATGGCAGAATTTAACAGCAAGCTTTAGCAAACAATTATTTAAAGAAGATAGTTCCAATGCAAATTAGAATAGGCAAAAAGAACATTCAAATTTTGAGGCTTTCAGAGCAAAATTATTTAGAGAAGCTTTTTTTCATACAGATTTCAATCAGCACTCTTAACTAATAACAACAGATTAAATAACAGTGGTTATTTGATTTTAAAAAATACAACAAATATGGCAGATTTTTACTGAATTAAATTCATACATATATACCAATTAAAGATTTAAAAACAGAAATATAATTGCAGTTTATTACATTACTTGTCACAATCAGTGCCACAAAAAATAGGCAAAAAGAAAGTTCAAAATTTTCACAATTTGTACATTCAAAATGAAATGTGATGTAATAGACATTTCACATGAAAAATATAATTTCTTGAGCTGCCAAATTTATTCAAAATCTAACTGAACTAGTCTTTTGAAATACCTGTTTAGTTTTATTATGATGTATTAAGTATTTTGTACTGCTACAAATATAAGTTGTTGGGATTACTTTTATTTTTTGATGGTGTTAATATAGATTTTTTTACACAGATGAATACAATATTTAACATGCAAAAACTTTCAGGTAACATTTCAAAAATCCACACTGAAATTTAAGTGATATAGTGTCTAGTGTCTTACCGTCTTTTCTAACTCAAAATGATGAAAATTTGGGGTTTCCCAAAGACAGAACATGATGCAATGGAGTTCTTCCAAAGTAAAAGTGTTCTTCCCTCTCAAAAAGTGTGTGTCAATGGCTGTCAAATGACACTTTATGTGAGTCCAAACTGTGACATGTAATGTATTAAACTGTGATTATATTTCTCTTTTTAACTCTTTAATTGATATATATGTACGAATTTAATTCAGTAAAAATCTGCCATATTTGTTGTATTTTTTAAAATCAAATAACGACCATTAATTAATCTGTCATTATTAGTTAAGTGTGCTGAATGAAATCTGTTTGAAACAAAGCTTCTCTAAATAATTTTCCTCTAGTAGGTCACAAAATTTGAACATTATTATTTACATGTGTTGCAATAAGACTGAAAATAATAATGTTCTTTTTTATACCATGGATGTTTATACTTCAAACCTGCTATAAATACTGGACAAGTCAGCCTTGAAAAAAAGGTTATTGCACCAGGGGGGTAAACGGGCAGTAAAGGAAGTAAAAGGCACTAATGATTATAAAAGAGTGTTTATTGTGGTTGTTATTGTGGATCTAATTAATGGATGTGAGAAAATTTATAGATATACATTTGAACCCTGTTACAAAAGAGTGTGAAATACATTAACCCTTTAAAGAGTGAACGTAAACATATATATTTATTACACATATTGTTGTGATGTTGCATAGAATTAATTACTAACAGATATGTTTGTATGTGAAGATGAAGAGGAGTGATTATGTGCGGAGTTGTATTTTATATTTTTGTTTTATATATATTGTTATTTATTATGGTAAGTTATAGTTATTGAAGTAATGTCATTTGTAGCACATGTTTTTTAATGAAAGCAAATTAAAAATAAGGCTGGAGAGTAATAAAAGTGTGTTGTAAGTTGTGCCATGAGCGATTTCTGTTAATGACACTTGGTGGAATTCCAAGAACTCTGGCCATTTAGTATTTTGGAATAATGGAAACCTGATCATGCTAAAAGCATTCCTGAGGTACAGGTCATCAGTGTAAGAATAGACAAAAAAGTGAGGTGAAAGGGAGAGAAAAGAAAATAACTTTTTTTTTTTACTTTATAGTGATTCAGAAAAGTGACCGTTATAGAGAAAGAAGCATGGAAAGTAAATTTTAATAAAGTGATTTTATTAATAAAAATTAATAAGAATGGACTCCATTGAAATGCTGAGGTAAAAAAACCATGTGGATTCGTTAAACCGGCCCAGTGTACAGCTATTTTGTGACCTGTCTGACCTTTATATATGGATATTTTAGCCATCTATTTCAAGTAAGCGAATGATCACAGAACTCCAAACAGCAAGAACGTTTGTGTACTCAATTTTAGAATCACCTACAGAACCTCTAGGATGGATTATCATATGTGAAGATGTTATGGAATCTTTCATCATCTTCCAGACCAACAATTCTCGCTAGGACTATTGCCATTATAATAATTACAGATCATCCGCTTTAAACACATGAATGTTTGCCCTCAAATGAGGTAACTACGACTTTTCTCTCTATATATTAAATGAACATATAATAATAAATTAAGAAATATGAGCTTTGTCCCCACTTAAAGAAAGTAATTATAGAAATATATTAAATCATTTAATAAATACAACTCTGATGTATAGTTGCACTTTTTCGTGAATGTGTATAGTGATATTTTATATATGTATCGGAATGAATGAGTCATATGTTTGAGATATTAGTATATATGTGTATTAATAAATTTTAGAATTTAAGCTATAACTTGTATATTTATTTGAATTATGAGATTCTTATAACTGTTGGGTTATTATTTATAAAATCTTACCAATATTCATGACCATACATCTCTAAAAGAGATAAAATAATAAGATTCATAGGGCAGATAGGAAAATTATAAAAGTGTATAAATGATGTTTTTTTGTAAGATAACCTTAACTCCATTTTCCCAATAGACATTGTCTCCCAGACCTTGAGACTGAGCTAGTCTGGAAAAAGACACCCAATAATGTCCACTGGCACTTTTTCTTTTGTTTTCAAGGGGTATAATTATTATTAATCGGTAAGACTGGCGCATGAGATCAGACTTGTTCAATGCTCATAAATATCTCTACTCGATGCATGGGTGATAACCTGTTCTCACTTGAATTCTTAGAATAGGATCATGGGTAGACTGTTAATATATATATATTTATGTAGAAGAGGAACTATTTTAAAATCATGGGTAGACTGTTAATATATATATATTTATGTAGAAGAGGAACTATTTTAAAATGATTATAGTAATAATTTGACCAATATATCTTCAAATTTATTTACATCTAATTTGAGATCTATTAACATTATTATTAGTATTATGACATACTTTTAAGATTGATATTTTGATTCTGGTGATATACAAAGTAATTAAAAATAAATATTTTGAATTATCAAATTACGAAAACAGTTTCCAATGAATCCATCTCTGATAGATATAAACAATTTATTACAGGTTGGAATAAAAATTACAGTGCTCTTCACAGTCCATTTCTATCTCTCATAACATTGGAAATTTCTGATAAACTTATAAAATCATTAGAGCACATCAGAACAAAAGGGAGAATAAATTATGGAAAGAGAAAGCTTTTTCTGATCTAATCATAAAACATTGTCCTTATAAAAAGCATGTCACTGTTAAGCAGGTTATATACCAAGAATCTAAGCCTAAGATTTATAGCATATGGAAAAGCATTACTACAGAAGAATTGCAAGTGTAAACAATGGGCATTGCCAATTCGTCAAACAAGCTTTGTGATAAATGCTTAGCTAGAGAAAACATTTAAAATATCTCTGTCAGGGGGAGATCCTGACAGAGATATTTTAAATGATTTCTCTAGCTAAGCATTTATCATAAAGCTTGTTGAGGAATTGGCAATCCTCATTGTTTATAACTTACAAGCTTAAGAGAATAAAGTCATGTGATCTATCACTCTTATTTTGACAATTACAAGTGTCTTTCTCACAATGTTTCTGTAATAGCGTTCTTATGAAATTTTAGATGTTGACAACTTGAACTTATTCTTGCTTATCTTAAAACAAGAAAGGCCCAAAAGAGAGAGAGTAACATTATTCCTCAATTTCAACAAATTTTGGACCTAAAGCTAGAGTATGGTAACAGATCTATTCAATATTATTTATTCATACAGAAAATATGTCTAAAATTTAGGCTACAGAAAAATTATAGTACTCTTTAAAAACTCATAACAACACCAATGAACCAAAAATATATCACCCAATATCATTATTATGTATTCCTTCAAACTTTTTAATGGATTATATTAACAAAAAAATTATCAAAAGTTGAGACTCAGCTTTCTATAGAAGAGGTCAAGAAGTTGTTGGAAACAAGTTTTTCCTTTAACAATTCATACTGAAAAAGGCTTTCAAAATGAATAAAATCTGGTGTGACATTTAATGATCTAACCTCAGCTTAAGATTTCATTTGGAAAAATGGACCGCTAAAGTTTTAAAATTCTTAAATACAGTACAAGAAATCAATTAATTCATTTGAGTAAATGTTTCCCAATAAAAAATTTCACCTGACACTATATTGTCATTGTAGTGCTTACAAAAACTTTCCCACGTGAATTGCCACAGACTTCATTTCCTTCACCTAATTTATTTAATGTATTAAGCAGAGATTTTCCAGACGCAGAATGCTGGAAATTTGTAAATTAAATCAATAAAAAATCTATGCTGACAATATAGATTCTTTCTTAAATTAGAAGTGTTTCTTAATACAGATTTGAAAATAATGAAAATTTTTCAAAGATCGTAGTTTTATTCATAATTCCACATGCAGACTTTATATTCAATTTCTTTATTTTACAATTGGGAAACATATGATTATCTTATTACAATATTTTGCAATAACAGTCTGAAATTTAATTATTCTCCACATTATTCAATATCAGATTTGATTGTTGTCTAAATATTTTTTCTTATTTGCCTTAGATTAGATTTAAAAAAATTTCACAAATAACCTCCTTAAAAAATAGCTGAAAATACTGTGTAAGTGTAATCATTATTTAGAATAAGAATCCGAACAAACACACAAATTAAATTAAAAATACCACTAGTGAAAAGCAGTTTAAAGCAAATATTTAATATAATTATTTTATATATTATTACAAAAATAATACAAAAATATGAACATAACTTATTTACAATATAATACATTAGTTGCATTCAAACAGTTTCACTTGAAAGCTTACCTAAAACATAAAATAGAATGAGGATGCCTTTGACAAAACCCAATTACTGACATTCCACCATGATGTGGTTAGATATCGTGGCTTGTCTAAATCCTCATGTTCCTAAGTGTTGCTTCTATGCTGAAACACTGATCTCGAGGCTCACATTGATAAAACCACCATCTGTTATCAGTTCTCCAGTTATCTCAATCGATCTCATATATCAGGGATGCCAATTGTTTGGCTCGGGGGCCACATAGGTTGGCGGAGGGCCACATTGGGGACCATTTTGTGGCAGTAAAGGTTAGCAGAAGGCCACACCCTTTTTTCATGACCCAATAAATGCACTTTTTTATTCCCTGTTTTACCAAAAAAATATTTGTTTTGTCCATTCTTCATTAAACACACGACATTCATCACCGATTTTACATTTTTTTGGAGGGTTCATAGTTTCATTAAAGTTGGAAATGTATATATTTGCTAATGCAAAGACAAAATTGAAATTAAACAGATCAACTGGGAAAGCACTGCACATTGTATCTACACTGCGCATGTGTATTGACATGGCCATCCTAGTGAAAAATACGAGATGAATCTTTGGTTGCACATGGGAAGAAAACCTCAGTTCAAGGTGGATTTTTCTGATTGTCTTGGCGGGCCGCATAAAAACTCTTAGAGGGCCACATGTGGCCCTAGGGCCGCTATTTGCCCACTCCTGCCATATATCATTAACATTCTATTTTTTAGATTAAGATCTAAGAGATTTTAAATGATTACTACATTTAGGACATTATCCTAGAAAGCATTAACTATCTATTTTTCTATTATATTCTAAGAGATTATTAGTTTGAAGGTAATTACTATTTTCTTTTGTGTTAAAGAAATCCACATTAACTATTTCACGTTATTATTATATCATCTAGCTTGCGCTTAATAAATTTAATATATTTACATTTGTTACTATCACTTCATTAGATTTGAAAATTGCTTCGTAGTAAATCGTACGATTTCATGTTGTTTATTTATATTTAATATTTAGTGAATTAAATGGGAAGGTGTTTTAAGCTTCACACTCTTTGTTTTGTTCAGAATGCTTGAGTCTGGCTTATATATATTATAACGTTTTTCGTTTTGCTAGGCCTTTACATGCTAATATAAACTGTGCGTGAGTTGATCAAGCTATGTCAAAAAAGAAGAAAGTTGTATTTCTATTCTAAAAACACATCTATTTTTCCTGATCAACTTCAGCCTATTAATTGTTACGAATTGTGCTATTGACAAAATCAACTTTTAATTTTATTTAATATGGGCGCCAGAATTCCTAAGAATCCGCTGAAATATGTCACCAGCACCTCTCGCAAGTTGTAAAACAAAAAAAATAAATAAAAAGATTTTTATTATATATATTTTTTTTAAGGGGTGGTAATTCTACCGTAATGAGAATTAATGATTTTTACGATTATTAGTCCTGGGCGTATTGAAACATATTGGCAAAGGTAACTTACGTTTAAATCTTATTACACTAAAAATAAATTTAATAATAAAAAATAATAACTATTATTAATAACGCACAAATGAGAATTGATATTAGAAATATTTTTAATTTTGACAAACTAAAATACTTCATGTTAAGTAGCTAATTAATACCTTGGAGAGAACACATTTAATTCAGGTGGGAAATATCCAGAAAATATAAATATCAGTTAAAATAAACAAAAGTTCTTGGTTAAATAAGAGTCTCTTATATAGAAAAATTAAAGTCACTATCGGGATTCTTTTATACGTATATTTTTACGAGTAGTTTTAAATAGTTAACTTTGTCACAATCAGGATAATTATTCTTACCAATAAGTTTCATGAATTCAGTAGTAGATAACTATGCATAGTTTTTTTGGTTATAATGAGCTCGGCCTTTTGGTTATTGCTTGATCTTGTGGTCCATTTCCCCAGTCAGTCACGAAGGCTTTTCCTGGTGTACATCATTAGGTCCAATGTCTTCAGAAGCTCCGGTTCACTGCGACATGCCGAATTCCTTCAGCGAAGAGCAATCTTGGATATATTAATGTTATCCAAGACCAACTAGAGAAACAAAATGAACAAGACGTTCCTTCAACCGGATCCCTCCTTTTTATATCCAGTTTTCAGGACTTCTGCGCATGCTAGTACAATGCCTTTTTAATCTTATCCAGTCTTTATAAATTTTATGTAATAAAGTCTTTATTTTCTTCAAGTTTTCGGCCATCTTTAATTAATTTGAATATTTCTACTTTCAGCTTATCTTTTTTACTTGCTTTTGGAATTCTTTTGTTCTCTCCAATTACTTTTATTACTAATCACATAAAAAAAAATAGAAAGAATAATTCAACCCTCATTGTACGTTTTTTTTTTTAAAAAAAAAATTACTCAACAAAATTTTAAATCCACTTTTATCTTTTAGTTTTTTTTACCCAATGCCAATATATTTGTAACGTATATAAATTAACATTACAATATATATAAATTTAAGTAGCGAGAAAGGTGGGTTCCCATCTTTTTCTCGTAGTTCTGGCTTGTGTTTTTGAATTGAGAATTCCATGTGCAGACATTATTACATCTGATTGGCTTTCACATAAGCATTTTTAAAGCGCTTCTGTCGAAGGTTTTAACCTTTCACATTATTAAAATTAATGTGTATCTTTTTCTTTTCATTTAAGATATACCTTTAATACATGCACTATACAATATTCTATCTTTTATTAATTCACCACAGTAGGAACTAATTAAGGTTTCCCTGCAAATAATTTAAGAAAGGCTTTCTTAGCTTACATTCCGTTGGTGATATCTTGCTAATAGTTTAGTTGTCTAAATCCATATGTTAAGTAAATAAAAAGTACTTTTTACTAAATGTTAGGTGTTTGATGACAGAAATTTTGCTTTGTTGAATAGTTATATATTGAAGAGGAATAAGTCTTCACAGAGTGAGATTTAAAAATGAACATTTATATAAAAAGCATCATTTTCAAAAAGACATACCAGTTAGAGATCAATTAGTTTTTGCAAAAAGATGCCAAGGGTCTAGAAAACAATCTTAAGTTTTTTTAACGTTTCTTATTTAAATTTTATTTTAGTATATGTCTAAAATTTATCCCATTTTCTCCAAATTTTATAAATTCATTACAGAAAAAATAAATATAAAATTTAATTGAATTATTTTTAAATGTACATAACTTTTTCCTCTATTTTTGTTCGGCAAAATCTTCTTCTGTGTTATTGTTTTGGTTATGAACCACATAATTAATTAAAATGCTTTTATACTCTGTGGTAGCTCAGGATTACAATAATCTTGTCCATCGTAGTTTAACAGATCGGTTCTTTGTACAATTTCCAAAAGAACATGAAATTAAATCATTGGCATAAAAAAACATTTTTAATAAGTAAAAAAAGGAACACCTTAGAAATAAAAGTTTTCATTGAAAAAAAAATGTATTAGAAAATTCTATTATTTTAAAGACCAATATTTTATTTTATGTTACTATAAGCAATTTAATCAACTTTGACTATTAATATTTTTTAATCATTACAATGGTTTTTTTGATATCAATAAGTTTGTTAACATGTCTCTTACGTTTAGAAATTCCTTTTATTTTTTCATGTACATACAAAGGTCAGTCATAATTATTTGAATACACAATTGAACCTAGTGCCATAGGAAATAATCATTTCCCCCTCCAATCATTCCCTAGAATGAAGGCTTCTACAAATTTATCAGAGTTTCTCTGAACTGTAGCCTATCTTCTCCACAATGAATCAGCAAACTTTCTTATTTTAGTGACCTATCTTCCAAGTTGTTCTATCTAAGCTTTTAATAACATCTTGAGGTGATTTCATTATAAACCTCAAATGTCCATCTGTAATCATCTCTTCTAGAAACATGTCCACATCAGCTTCTTTTCCCGGTTTTAATTCTTTGATTGATGTAAGTGATACCTGTTTTTCTTTCACTATTTTGATTTCAATCTCTTGTTATTACTTCAACCATATATATGTTCATACTTTGTTGTGTGATCTGGAGTCTTAGAATTGTTATTTTTATTAAGTGTCCATGTACCAGATTCATAATTTAAGTCTTGGTAAAACATATATCTGACATAAATTTGAAAATCAGAACTATAACGGATCTCAAGTCACTTCCCTTCTTTATTTTTATACACTAGTATAATAATCAACGAAAACGATAATGAAAAAATAAATATCTCTTTTTTTCTCTCTAAATGGAATTCTGTATAAATTTCATCGCGACTTTAAATAATGATAGTGATTTGACCAGAAAAACATTTGAGACTATTTGCTATAAATAACTGAATACAATCTAATCTCCTCTTCTACAACAGGGCGTAGATTATTGTGACTGATATCTAGACCATCACTATTGATTTTTAGATTTCAGACTATCAACAAAATGAATACCAAGATCAAAATCAATTGCGCAGTAAAGATTTTTTAATACAATCTTCAAATTCCAAATAAGGACTTGAAAGATTTACTACAATTAAGGTTTTAAAATAAAGCCAATTTGCTTGGATGTCTAAATACATCAGGAATGCATTATAAAATTAAATATTTTAGAAGTGATATTGTAATGGTTATTTACAAATCCCTTTAAGTAATTTGCATACGTAAAGGAAAATATTTTAAATATTTTTGTATTTCCCAGCTGACAAAATAAATCAGTGCTGCCCTCTCTCTTAAATTTATGATTTTTGTTGATTTTTACTGTCAAGATGTGATCTTCTATAAAAGTAGAGGGAGAGGCTTGCAGGTTTAAGAAGTTTTTGTTTCTCCATAATTTAGCGACCATTGTTTTTATGAAGTTCTTATACTGTGGCTTTTACAGTGATGAATATAATGTTAAAGATTTATTATTTTATTTACTTATGAGCTATTTTAATCATTCCCCTCTATAAGTTTAAAATCGCTTGAGAAAAAGATTTATTTATACCAATTTTTATTTGTTTGATTATAATTTTGATTGCTATTATTTTGAAATTTTTATTTGATTCCATAAAGCTGCAACCGCCTCCCACTGCCGCCGTGTTTTGAGCATCTATAAAACACTTGGAATATTTTAGCAACTTGTAGTTTATTTAACATAAATATAAATTTCTGTATCTAATCGCTTTTTGTTATTCCTAATATCTATCTATCTATATTTTATTGAATGCTATGAAGTCTGTGTGTTCACTTCTATTAAGTAAATTGTCTCAGATCCATATGTAAGAAATAGTGAAATACATTTAGTAATACTCTCTATCAAACACATACGCATCTTTTTAATATTATTACATGCTATATGTCATTTTATACAATGGGTGGGAGGTGAACTGCCTTTGCTGAACCACTACTAAAAGTAGCATCCGATAATTGTAGCATTTCCCCTCTGTTGCTTCCACATTTGTTACCAAAACACTACAGATGTGATGTTTGGCTTTGTATTACCAAAAGGAGGTAAAGAAAAAAAATAATGTGAATGTTACGTATACTTTGATAAAATGAATACTAAAACTGATAAATGCTAAATAAGAAATTGCTGTGAAATTTTACACAACAAATGCTGGAAACAAAGCTGTATTTTTCCACTTGTCTTGGTTCTATATGAACTATTTGGTAAATAATTTTGTTGAAGAATAACAATAACAATGTTCAAACTGAATTTCCTAAGGGTACAAATGTGGCAAAGTGATTTAGGGCTTTTGGCTACTATTCGTAGTTTTTATTTCTACTTTGTAAAAAAAAATAACTTAGTGGGCAGAATGCAATGGTATTACTTTTGTTAACCCATAGCTGGTCTCTTCCCTGATGCTATAGACACTTTTGATGTTAGGTGACATAAATCCACGTCCACATATAATCTGGACATAATGATTACTGGGGTGGTTTTATTTTATTTTATGACCTCTTCTCAGCATTTCACAATGGTCTTAAGCTTACATTTAGCCATCTTGGCCAGAGCAGAGTGGTTTGTGTGCTTTATTCTTTCACAATACATGAGCTGATTGCAATAATATTTTTAACAGTGACTCCAATGATCAAGAGAAGGAATCAAACAAAGGCAAAAGCATAATCAAACCGCAAACATGAATCCTTATTTATAGTTTATTGAACTGCCTTATCCGTTTTCATCATGGACTACTTTCATGGATCCATCCATTGGTTGTAGATTAGTTTTAAAGTTCACTGTGGTCCATGGCTTACTGACCAATCACAAGCTTTTCAATACTTAGTTTTAAAAAATATAGTAATAAAATAAAAGATAATGTTATAATCACATTAATAAAAATAATGACATTTTCTTCCACCTAATTGCAATAAACTTAACAATTGGTAATTGATAAAATATTTTTACAAACTTTGTGTAAATTACTTAAAATCAATTTACAATTAATGAGGCCTAATATATTTATCGATGTATATATTTATATATACATTCTGCCCAGTAAACCAATGCGTTAATAGCTTTCCTTTTAAAAATTATTAACAAATTTAAATGATATATGTAAAGCACATATATATCATTTCACTATCCATTAATTAATCTCCACCTGTAAATGTTAGATAATATAAACTTTTGTATTCCAATTGATAGTTTCAAGTTTTTTTTATGTAGAACTTGTATTTATTCTCTGGCTATGAATATTGAGTTCCAAGTTTTAAGATGCCATTGTAATGTTTTTATACAATTACACCTTATCTCAAGTTGTGGATATAGTGTCAAAGTGCCACATTGGGCACCATTGTAATGTTACACATTTTGATTTAGGCCTTCTATTACACACTATAAAGTGTTAGTTAATCAAATTATGAAAAAGAAGAAACTTCCATTCATGTATGAGTTTAGAAATCTGAAAAACATACTTATATTTTCTGATTAACTGGCATAATACTTTTATTATAGCTCAAATTGCCAACAGAGTTAGTTTTAATTTATTTATGAGGACACCAGGGCTGTAGGCCCACTAAATTCCAATGCATTGCATCATGTATTTTTTGCGGTCAATAACTCGGTATAAGATTTACATGATTTCATTTTCTGGTCAATTAATATTTATATAAATTATGCTCAGGTTTAACTATTAAACAAGCATATTGGCAAAGGTAATTTAAACAATTCTCTAAAATTAATAATCTTTTTCTAAAAAACTAAAATTCAGCATGTACATTGATAGATTTATATTATTAATAATACATTAAATATTTAAACAATAAGAATTATTTATAATATTGGAAAGAACACACACATATAATTGTGTTATCCACTTAATTCAAATAGTTCACTTTTAAGAATAAAATCACAAATGTCTCTCCAGTTTATCTTTTAAAATTTAGTTCATAAATATGTTTTTGATTTAAATATGAGTTATGATATGGCGCCTGTCTTATCAGTAAGTTCCCTGTATGAGGAGTCTGTAGTATATATTTATGGATTCATTCTGGTAACACTTTCACATCTCTAATCAATATTTAAGTCTAGGCCAGACAAATCTTTTGGTGACTTCTGTAAAAGAAGGTGCCAATAAAATATCTGGTTTCTACTCACACATGTCAACTAGATTACACGTAGTAGTCCTGGGTGGTAGCATTTTATTATGGCTTTGAAAATTCTACACACAAAAAACAGCCAAAAAACACAGGTAAAAGATGACTTCTAAATCTGTCTGCTTCTTTTATATTGATGACTATTTTGAGATTTCTGCACATATACTCTTATTCATTGTTTATTAACACTTAATAATCTTTTACATTCTTTCTTAGTTTTGAGTTATGATGTTCTATTATTCTATAACTAATTTCTGCCAACTTCAATTATCATTAAGAGGTTTTACTCTGATCGTAATCAGAATGTGCTCACATTTTTTCCAATATTAATGTTGCATTAATAAAATAGATAATTTTAAACACAAATAGCTTTCGTTGTACATATAAAAAATGGTTCTACAAACTAATAAAAAAATGAAGTTACATCCATTTACTGCAATCATATCATTAACATTCACTCGGACTTTTCAGAAGGGCAGAATTGTGTACTTTTTGAAATCATCCACTGCATCATTTTCAGTGACAGTAATATTCAATTTTTTTTATTATTATGGCCATTTACCAAAAAACTGTTGACAAAAAGAAACATGTTTATTTGGAAAGTGCGACAATGTTAAGAGCATCTTACCACTTGTCACATTATAAGCAAAAAAATGAAATAAAGATTCATAATGAAATTCAATAGAATTTTTTTTTTAAATTTCACAATCAATTTAATCATTTTCTTTTAATTTAGCAACTAATACATCTTCAGTATATTATAGGCTCTTGAAAATGTTATTTTACCAAAAATATGGGCTGCCATCTTGCTTTGCCTGAAAATTCACAAGTACTATTTTGCTTTATTTAGTAATAATAATTTAATCTTTAAAAAATATAAATACACATCTCTGAAGTAAATTTTTCCAAACAAACATACATTAAGTCATAAACTTTTAATGTAAATTACCATGTTGAACAAAATCTTTATATATATATTCTACCGGTCGAAAAATGTATATCGATCCAACATGACCAGGAATACAAGTAAAGTACCTCAAATCCGACCACATACAAGATATATAAGTCAGGTAAATCATGGATTCTGCCCTATTTACCTATATCCCCAGGTCAAAGATCTAATCAATAATCTTTCTCAACGATAACATCAAATTCCCTCATTTTCACCGTGCTTGGAGTCGAGCCTTCAAGCACGAGATTCATTTTTAATTATATATTAATTAGAACTTGGGTGATTGATTTATATATATACTTAAAATCAAAGATTACTTAAAATAAAAGTAAATGAAAAGATTCGAAGAACACTGGAAGTTTTGTTTTAGATATATATATTTTAAACTCATTGATTATTTTACATTTTCTTAAAAAATATTCTTTACATTAATTTTATAATTAAATAGTAAGTTTATCATAGACTGTGTCCTGCATAACAGATTAACATTAACGATTAACATTTTATTTATTTAGTTTGCATAATTTTAGTTTTGTTTACATTTATTTAAAAAAAAAGGTTTTAAAATTAAATGACCACTGATTCTAAATTCTCTGTCCACATTTAGTACAAGGTAATAATACATCAGCATGTCTAAACATTTGACCAACTGATGTCTATAAAGAATAAACATTTTACTTCTTTATAAAAAAGATTTAAAAAACATTTTATATTAAAATGGATATCAAAGAAACAACTAAAATAAGACTGATTTGTCGTCTTACTCTAATGATGCAAGAAAAGCAAATGATTTATTTTACTTTTTTTTATGAATAATAATTTAAATCTCAAAAAAAGATAAAATTTTATTACATTAGTGGACCTTGCTGGAATAGCATTAAACTACAAAGTGATTAAAAACTGTAAGCTGTTATAAAAAAAAAATAGGTCAGTTAATTATCAAGCAAACTAGTTGCATTAGTTGGACTTTCAACTGAATCATTTCTTAGAAAACTAGAACGTGAATTAGCTAGATTAAAGGATTTTAACTAATCACAAAATAACAAAATAATCAGTTACTCAGGCCGAAGATCCTTGAGTAAAATCATTTTCCTATGGCTTATGTATTAGATAGGCAAAAGAAAAGCAAAACAATGTTGGGTTAATTCACATATGAATGCCAATGAAATAAGAAAAAATACACGTAGGATCATATGAGCCGGTTCACAGACACTCACATGTCTATTCTAATGAAGAAAAAGGGAAATTGGTACGTCCGCCTGTTGCGAACAAATACCGAAAGGAGATAGGACTTACAGAGAGCCCTCATGTCCGTTTGTATGGGTATCATGCTGACTAACCAACTCTACCTCAGCCACGCTCTCTGGTTCACAGATGTATGCGTAACCGGGAGCCAACTCCAACACCAAATGAATGACCATTTTAGGTCTGTCCACACTACTCTGAGCATTCTTTATTAACCCGAGATATTATAATCATCAAATATGAACTAATTATAAATAAATAGCCGCAAATGATCTAATAATGCATAGAGATCAACCTGCATAACCAACTACTTTATATAAATATTTAACTAACAAAAACCAAACATAAACAATAAGGAAAATTACTTCTCGAATAAATTCCCACTTCCCATTTTCCTAACTTTAAAAAAAAAGGCATGATAATTAGCTGACGCTATCCAGCAGTGCTGTTAGTAGGTCAAAAATATATAGCATTTTTATTTTGCTTTAATTTAAAGAAATCTAAACTTATAGAATCCCATCCTGGAAAATCTGTAACCAAACTATTTAAAAGATTACAGTAAGTATATTTTGATATACGTATATTAGACGTAACTTCCCTCACAAAAAACATATAGAGATCAACTTATTTTTATTTTAAAATTAATTCACTCTTTGCTAAAAACTCCCTTTCCCCTTGTCAACATAATTTGCTCTCTTAGCAAATTACTCTCTTTAAGCCTGGGGAGTGAAGTTTGTCAAAATAAAAAAAAATCAAAGCATGAAATCTCATACTAAAATCAATAGAAAAACAAGTAAATATTTTCATATTCAATAATCAAAAATATTAAAATTGTTGTGAGCTTAAGTTATAAAAAAACATTACAAATAATTCAAAAAGAAAAGGTTTAAGAAAATATTTCCAATAAACATTATCTTTTGATATTTTTTTAAGCTTTAAGAAATT
Organism: Epiperipatus broadwayi; assembly: GCA_028023455.1. Taxonomy (NCBI): domain Eukaryota; kingdom Metazoa; phylum Onychophora; class Udeonychophora; order Euonychophora; family Peripatidae; genus Epiperipatus; species Epiperipatus broadwayi. The sequence continues at coordinate 178,726 of JAQFVV010006848.1, forward strand.
ACATTTTATATTCTAATGATAATTTCTAAAATCTGGATGACAGGATTTAAGCTCTTTGGCATTTTACCTGGAGTTCCTCAGGATGAGTTCTGCAGGTGAACATTGATGGCAGGTGGCATTTGAAGGTAGGTTCTGGCAGCAGCATAGTAGGAAATTTCAGGTCTCAGGAAGGGATGGGCAGTGATTTTCCCTTAACTACTCGCTCAACATTTTAACTTGCGTAGAGACATTCTGAAACTTTCTTTTTCTTCTGTCTTTTTATACCCTTAGCATTGGTATTTGAATTATCTGCTGCCTGAGGTGATTTGTCTTTAGATCTTATATGAAACAATAGGAAATCATACTTTGGTTCTAATTTTAGAAAGTTTATACCTCGATAAGGATCGATAGATATTTTAGTATAATTTTTATCTAACAATGTAGAATCTCTATTAATCTATTAATAGAAATTCCAAAGTAATGAATTTTGGTAATTTCAAAGTGTTTTAATTTAACATTTGTTTTAAACTTCTTATAGAGGTACAAATCTTTAAAAAAAAAAAAGCCATCTTGAATTCTTAAAAAAAAAAATCAGACATTTTAAATATATATATAAAAAAAACATATCAAAAAAATTCAAAACTTATTATTTGAATTTTTTTCTTTTTAATAAATACAATAATTTAGTGTGTTAGTATAATTGAATATGATTAGTACTATCCAAAATAAATTTTAGTAATTTATCCAAGATAGTTATGATAAAAAAATGTTTTAAGAATTATAAAAAAACAAACGTTGACAAATACATTTCTCTACATATGTCGGCTTTAATTAAACCCCTTAATAAGTGATTAGGTGGGTCAGACAGTGAAACGGCAAATATGAATCAGATTTACCATTTCACACTCCCTCACTTCACAAAAAAAATCTACACACACATATATATATATATATATATTTGAATACATATATAAATTTTTGAAACCTTCCAGGTCACAGAGTCCCAACCAGCTGTCTCTCACCCTACCTATTCTTTGATTACAGTCTGAAATGTCCTATTCTTTTAAATTAGGCATTTCTTCTAAATTCTATATACATCCAAAATTCTTTTCCATTTCTCAGTCCAGTTATACAAATTCTTGTTGTTTACTAAAATATCAATCTGGATTAATTAATTTGTTACTATCTCCCTGGATCTGGTGGGACATATGGCAGTAGCTGCCTGGCATTAACATTTCATTTTTCTTGTTCTTTTAATAAAATGGCTTTATCCTGACCTTTTCTTTGAATCTTTTAGGGGTCATGGAAATACGAGAATAATTTTTTACTCTCCTCTTGGTTACATTACTCAGTTTTTGTGCTCTTTCCCTACCATATCACCTTGGAACAACTGGACATGGATCAGTTGGAATATCAATGATGGTCCCAGTGAGCCATTTGACTGGGTTTGAACTTTACTTTTGGTCTTCTTATTGGCATCTGTTTCTTTTATGAGTATTTGATCTCAGCTTTGGTTTTCATCTTCTAGCATCTGAATTTTTTCTGGTTCATCACTGGTGATATTTTCCATTTCCCTCTTCGCGATTGTGTCTTTGTTGACTGATTCTTGTGTTAAATCCAGTTTCCTTTCCATCTGGCATTCTTCTGCTCCCAGTATTCTTTCTACCACTTCTTGGTGCTTTTGCAGTTCTTCCTTGATTTCAGACATAATTATTGCCCTAAAGTTATTCATCATCATCTTTAAATTTTCCATCATTATGGACATCATCTCACACATCAACCTCTCTTCCACATTTTTCTGTTGCTCACCCACCTGCTATTCTTTTGTGGAATCCATCTAAAGCATAAAATGTTTGTATTTAATTTTCTTTTTTTTTGGGTACACTCCACTTAAAAAAATTTGAACTTTTATTCTGAGACTGCTCTTTTCTCTTAATTTATTATGGGAAAAAAATTCTCTCTATATATATGACTTTAACGGGTTACACTACTCTTCCCTCCTAAAACATCTCCCATACTACAACTACCTGCTTCCTACTTAACCCATCTCCTGATCTGTCTACCACCTTTAGTTACAAAATTATATTACTTGCCACTCAGCTATTTTCTTATTAATCATAAAAAATGAGCAAAAATCTACCTACTTTTTTATATCTAATTACAAAACAAATTTATTTTTTTTACCTCTGGTTGCTCTCCTGTGCCTGGACAGATTTGACATTGATCCTGTCTCACTTGGTTGATAATACATCAGTTTACATGATTTATTTTACATTTAAGTTTTATCAACTCTTTAACCAATTTCATTTTTTCAGGTTCAAATCTTATATAACACTTTTGTGTTTGAAGGGACTTAATTAAACTATTGGTAAATTTTTTGTAAGGGTGCCAGCCAACAGTATATATGCTTTATTATTATTAACACTTTATTCACCCAAGTCTCTATTAACAAACATTTATTTCAATTACACAATTTTCATTTACTTATTTTCTATATATATCACAATATTTTATAGACTCTGAATATTTATTTATACACCAAAACATAAAGGATTTGGGGGATTATTTTTCTTTAACATTTTTACATATGAAAAAAAAATCACAGATAGAAAAAAAAATCTCATATATTTTCCTTCCTATTTTGAGTCTGTGTACATATATCACTTTTTAAATTCTGGGTACCAGCTATTTGTGGACCCATAATTTTTACTCTCTACCACAAAACAAAGCCAAAAAAAATACATGTATATTTCACATATTTAATTTTATCAACATATTCATTCATCATGGTGTAGGTATTTATCTCAAATCCCCACCGTTTTTGAGCATCCCAAACTCAGGGGGAAAAAAATCTTACACATATACATTATTCATTGTAATGTCAAAAAGCATTAAAAAAACATTATATACATTAAACACTACTCAGGGTACTGTGAAATGTGAAAAACGTCATACAAACTCGGGAAAAAAAATCTTACACATATTTATTATTTAGTGTTATTCAAAAAAAACGTTATATATGTGCTCAACACTATACAGGGTGTGGAAATATCTAATAGCCCCCATGGATGGGCATACAAACCTGGGAAAAAAAATATGATGTACCGGTCGAAAAACATATATCGATCCCACAAGACATGGAATACAGGTAAAATACCTCAAATCCGACCATGTACAAGATATATAAGTCAGGTACATCATGGATTCTGCTTTATTTACCTATATCCCCAGGTCAAAGATCTAATCAATAATCTTTCTCGACAACATCGAATTCCCTTATTTTCACCGTGCTTGGATCCAAGCCTTCAAGCATGAGATTCATTTTTAATTATATTTTAATTAGAACTTGGGTGATTGATTTATATATATACTTAAAATCAAAGATTACTTAAAATAAAAGTAAATGAAAAGATTCAAAGAACACTGGAAGTTTTGTTTTAGATATATATATTTTAAAGCCATTAATTATTTTACATTTACATTTAACTCAAACTCTTAAAAAACATTCTTTACATTAATTTTATAATTAAATAGTAAGTTTATCAGAGACCGCGTCTTGCGTAACAGATTAACATTAGCGGTTAACATTTCATTTATTTAGTTTGCATAATTTTAGTTTTGTTTACATTTATTTTTTAAAAAAAAGATTTTAAAACTAAATTATCACCGATTTTAAATTCTCTGTCCACATTTAGTACAAGGTAATAATACATCAGCGTGTCTAAACATTTGACCAACTGATATCTATAAAGAATAAACATTTTATTTCTTTATAAAAAAGATTTAAAAAACATTTTATATTAAAACGGATATCAAAGAAACAATTAAAATAAGACTGATTTGTCGTCTTACTCTAATGATGCAAGAAAAGAAAATGATTTATTTTAGTTTTCTTTATGAATAATAATTTAAATCTCAAAAAAGATAATTTTTTATTACATTAGTGGACCCTGCTGGAATAGCATTAAACTACACAGTGATTAAAAACTGTAAGCTGTTATAAAAAAATAGATCAGTTAATTAATTATCAAGCAAACAAGTCACATTAGGTAGACTTTCAACTAAATCATTTTTTAAAAAACTAGAATGTGAATTAGCTAGATTAAAGGAATTTAACTAATCATAAAATAACAAAATAATCGGTTTCTCAGGCCAAAGATCCTTGAGTAGAATCATTTCCCTATGGCTTATGTATTAGATAGGCAAAAGAAAAGCAAAACAATGTTGGTTAATAAACATATGAATGCCAATGAAATAAAAAAAATACACGTAGGATCATACGAGCCGGTTCACAGATTCTCGCATGTCTATTTTAACAAAGGAAAAGGGAAATCAATACATTCGCCTGTTGCGAACAAATACCGAAAGGAGATAGGACTAACAGAGAGCCCTCATGTCCGCTTGTACATATATCATGCTGACTAACCAATTCTACCTCAACCACACTCTCTGGCCCATAGACGTATGCTTAACCGGGAGTCAACTCTGAACACCAAATGAATGACTATTTATTGTTTACTGTATTAATTATTGTATTGGTTTGAATAATTATGTATATATATATATATAAAGTTGACAATGCTAAATAGAAAGATTTTATGTTAGATAAACTATATTGATTACTAGCACAGAGTATCCATTAATTACATTTTATCTAACATAAAATATATCTATTTAGGAATGACTATTTTTTATATTATTAATATATACTTTATTAAACATAAAATATATTTCTAGTATATGTAATATGTATTTTGTATATATACCAACCATAATAAAAGCTAAAAAAGATGATCTTGGCATTTCTCAAGAAATCTAAATGATCATTTCAAAATATTTGGCTGCCTTATACAAGAGATTTAAGAGCAGATTTCAGGATTTAGAAAAAATATTAAGAATTTTTTACAGCTTATGTGAATTCCTGATGCTTGCTACATAGGGATATGATTATGTAAAGTTAATTGGAAAATTCATTGAACTCAAAATTAATACAATTTTTTTAAAAAAATGGGGAAAAGTATGAGGAATTTTTGAAATTAATGACTGAAAAATGTACCAAAGTACTCCAAATGCTGCTCATATTGTTCACATGGACCTAAATGAAATATGGAAAAAAGTATTAAGAGTATATAGCAAATATAAATATAGTTTTTCATAACGTCAAAAACCACATTCGTTTTTAAATGATCAGTGGGACATATCTAACCTTATTTTCTATATTATCATATTATGATGTATTGTGTAATATGTATCACAGAAAACATATGTATATAGCCCAAGTAGTAAAAGTATTGAGTATGAATGATGTACATTGAAAGGTGATTAATACTTTTGCAAATATAAAATGCCACCTGGTCAGAATTTTAAAAATCCTAACATAGCAAAAAATTACCAATATCATCACTTTCAATTAATGTCAGTCCACATGATAAAGATCTCTCACTCTCTTAAAGATCCAGCTCCACTTATCTACAATACCCCACCAATTAACCTTATTTCATTACCCATGGTAAATGTCAACTTTCCATCTACTCTCATCTGTTTTAGCAATATTTCTAGCTCAGTTCCTTTGATCGTTTTTAAAAAAATGTTTTGATATAAGTGATACCAGTTTTGTTTTCTTCCATATATTGAAATGGTATTATTTGGCTATCATCCCTTTCACCTCCTATGTTTTGTAGTAGTATCCTTTTTCTTAGTTCAAACCCATCCCAGTTCATGTATATAAGTTTTTAATAATTTAATTTTATTGTGATTGTGTATATTTGCATGGATGTGTGTATATTTGTATAGGTGCACAGATCCAAAAGTCATACTAATATTTGTGTGCATATAATGCATACGCATTTATAAATTTAAGATTTAATAAAATGATATACACACACATTTATGCTAAAATGTTTACGAGTTTAAAACTCTTTTAAAAAAAGTTATCTGTTATTATAAAAATTTGTAATTCTTAACAAACCATCTGCAAGTAATTAATGAAATTTCTAGTCAAAATTTTAATGTCTTTTAAAATAAAAAACTAAGAACAAAAAGTGACCTGTTTGACTGATATTGTTCTCACCCAGATATGACCAAAATTTTTACTTTTATACATTTTTAATTAGTAAGAAAACTTTGTAAACTGCTGGTAAACAGATCACTCGAATTACAGATTTTTCTAGTATAAATAACTTTAAGCTTTGCTAAGGGGGTTCAGTCATTAACTTTTGCCAAGCAAACTTTTGAATAAACAACCACTGTCTCTCTCCCTTTTGAAAGATCATCAATGCTCAACCTGGAGTTCAAGCCCAAAGCCTGCCGATAAAAATGGTGATCAACTACAGGAGCCTCAACAGAGAAGATGCAGTAAATTTTCCTGCAGAGCTCTTTAAAATAACTTTAAGAACTTTATAAAATAACTTCTAAAATGTAAGCTAGATAATCTAGAAACATGTACAAATCTTTAAATTTAAATTGTAATAATGTTTTAATAAACTAAAAGCTAAATTTCAATCTCTAATTTATAATTTGTCTTCTGAAATAATATCTGTAAACTTGCCTATCTCTTTTTAAAAATGTAATTGCTTGTTAATAATAACTTATTCAGTTATTATTCTATCTTGTAATCTGCGGTCATGTTTTTCTTATTTGTTTTATATATGTTATTTTATAATTATGCTATGCCCAGTTCAGAACGGAAATTGATTTTATAAATAAAGTTTGAGGGGGGAGATAATTAGATGCTCTCTCCATGTTAAATAATGTTGCTCTTTAGCACACACACCAACTATCCATTCTGAAAACCTAGATATTTTTATTGAACTATTATGTTTAGCTTACTATCTTTATTGTATTATCATTAGGTTTGCAAGTAATAAATTAATTAGTTAATAAATGCAAGAATGAATTATAAAGCATATTATACATATTGCTTAAGTCCTAGATATGCTTTAATCTTCCTTTTAACTATATTGTAAACTATACAGATTTATTAATAAAATCAGATTACTTTTAAGTATTCCTTTTAGCATGTTTTAAGAATGCTAATTTATGAACTGGCATATGGTAGTGTCACAGAACGAAACTATAGAATTTTTGTGCACTTTAAATTATTAATTAATATTATATTTAGCATGGCAAATGTGTCTTTAGGAAGCACATACATGCATGTATGCCTTGCTGTATGTTTTATTGAATGGGCTTCTGGTTTTAATGGCCACCCCATGACTCTTAATTTGGACAGCTCACTCCTTTAGCACTGGAACATGAGGGTCCAGATTGTTTTATAACCTGCTCCGATCACCAAACTAAATGTTCACTTTATTCACAGCGAGTTGTATGGTACAAGGGAACCGAGTATGTGGTACTGAATCCCCTGATTAACAACTCCCTATATATATATATATATATATACATATCTATATATCGTTACAATATATATATGCCATAGTATCTAAAGCCATACTACATAGCTCCAGTTTATCTCACCATAGTGTAATATTTCAGCATTGATCTGAATATGTGATCTGATTTATGTGTATAGGATCTGCATAGAGAGCCTATTGCCGCTCATTTAAGGGTTATTTAATATTTTTTATTAAATGATGCTAAATCATCACTCTTGCACTGACTCAAGCATCACAAATCGAATGGATAGGGCATAGGAAAATTGAGACATGATTAATTAGAAACTGTAGATTATAAAATCGTAATCAACTCTTCTAAAATTATAGTGCATCAGATGAGATCCTGTCATTCCCTCATCCTTATTTACATCTCTGTGTGTTCTTTAATGCACTCTTGTTTATTATATTTATTAATTAAAATATATTAAAACATAATAACTGTGTTGCCTTTCATTTGTAATCCATCCCAAATCTTAGTTAAGTTCATTTTAATATAATATTAGCTATTATTATGTGAATTATTTAGCCAGCCATAGGTGTGTGTGTATTTATCTATTAGTAATTTAGTTAATATTCCCTCCACCCTTTGCTACTGCCAGCACGCAAACTGAGAAATTCTGAGTGTAGCGTAATTGGTGAAGGAGCTGAGATGCAATCAGATTTGATGTCTCAACACCTCATCTAGATCAGCCTTGGTATAATTTGCCAGAACTCTAGATGTTGTTGCATGAATGTACAAATATGACCGTTACAATATTTTGATTTCCCTTTATTAATACCCAATTGTCACATTTATAAGTAAGTACTGTTAAAAAAAGATTCCCTAAAAGAAATGTTTAATGTGTGTGCTAGCATTGTTTTTTAAATTTTTTGAAAGTATGCCACCTAATGGATTGGGCTTCAAGACATTTTCTTAAATTCTTTTCAAATGATAATAAAAATGTGCATAAAGGAGAATGAAATAGAAACAGGATGCAAAGTGGATATAGTCAGATGTGTAAAAAGTATGAAATAGATATACAATAAGCCAAAATGTAACCAAAGATGGATGGAGATCGAATGTGAAGTAGGAAGTATATCTACAATAGGATGAATATAGAGCCCATAGAACAATATTTATAATTTTAGGTCAATGTCTAATGTGTAACTGATCAAAATCACATGGAGTAAGTAGACCTACTATTGAATGAAGATAGCCAATAAGCCAAAGTTTATACTTTTAGGCCAAAATGTAATTGGTAACTGAAAGTGGATATTAAAATATAAAGTGCAATAGAAGTCTGCTGACGTAGATTTTTTCAGATGTAGTAGGAATGAATATAGCCAATAAGCCAAAATTAATACTTTTAGGCCAAAGTATAATGGGTAACTTTAAAGTAGAGGCTACATAACAAACACAAGTTATAACAGTAAATGTCTTTTATTACAGTCTTAAATTTTGTCTTATGGATTGAAAGATTTACTGACCCTGATGTCATGATTGCAAATTAACATGCATGTTTTGTTATATACTTCACAGATATATTTTGAAATTGAATATTTAATAATGATAATGAAAGTAATTTCTTTTTAAATAATATGCAAAAGTGTAGGAAACGTTTATAAATATTCCTGTATTTCCCAGCGGACATAAGAAACTAGTGCTGCCATCTGTGTTAATTTCAATTTTATAATAATTTGGAATTTTACCGACAAGATGCTGACCACAACATTAAAGAGAGATAAAGCAGTAAGTTATTATTTTTGTCAATTTAGTATCCATTAATTTTATGCAGCTATGATTTTTGGATTTAATACAAGTAACGTTTAAGATTTGCTAACTTATTTTCTTTATGAGCGGATTTAATGATTTTATATATAAGTTTAAAATCGCTAGAGAAAATATATTTTAATAATGATTCTGAAACTACTGGTTTGATCATAATTTTGATATTTATTGTGTTAATTTTTTTTCTTCTTGCAAAACTGCATCCATCTCCCACCCACCCCTCCTATGTGTACTTTCAATAATTATTTGAATAACTTTTGAACTATTCCATCATTGTAATGCTTACATTTTTTTAAGATTGCTGTATTTAAAAAAAGCCAGACTTCAAATTGAAAGCTATTATTTTGCAAATGTATATAAATTCAAATACATTAAATGGTGATAATCATTTTCAACTATGATCAATTGATTAAAGGTCTTTCCAATAGTAATCCACGTGACCTCCTATATATTGCATATTCTCCATATCGCAAAATTAAACTTTCTTATTTTATCTACTGCACACATACAAGGTCTCTACCTAGAACATTTACAACCAATCAAATCCAATTTAAACTTCAGCTATCCTATAATCAACTGTTAAAGAAATATGCCCAACTTAGCTTCATTTCAATCTCTTATTTCTTCCGTTACGATCAATGATACCCTGTTTCCTCTATCACTATTATATTCCTGTTAAATGTCTTTTTATTACACCTAATATTCATCTCTCCATACTTTGATCAATGGTATGAAGACTCTGTGTTAGTCTTCTGTTAAGTAACCAAGTCTCAAATCCAAATGTAAAAACTAGTTAAATACATTTATTAAAAATCTTGTTTATCAAATATGTAAACACATATTTCTTTTAATACCATGTCATTTAAACAACAATTTAGTTTGTGTCTATGTCTTTTTTACATAACTGGAGGAGTCACCGAAAATTATTGAAAGTACCAAATAATAAATATAACATTTTATCTCATTATTTCCACATTTAGAACCCAAATATTTATGAAGGATGTGTTATTTGGGTTAGTGTTTTCAACCAGAAATAAAGAAAAATAATTTGAATAGAATGTGTAATTTGTTAAAACGAATACTCTCGTTAACAAATGCTAAATCCAAAATTGCTGTGAAGTTTTACAGAACAAACGTTAGTACCAAAGCTGTGGATTTTTTTTTCTTCATTTTTTTTCTCTCGTGATAAAGGATTTAATCAAACAATAACAACCATCAAACTAGTATTCATGAAATAACAAGTTGGGAAAAGTGAATGAAGATTTTTGGCTAGCAATTATTAATTTGTTTGGAGGTTTTCTTCCCCAAATTGCGAAAAAAAATTAAGTTAGCAATGGGGACAATCAAAATCATAATGTGAATGGTTACAGAATTATAACAAACTAATTTAGAGGAATTTTTTTTGAAATGAAAACAAGAATTGTAAAGTAAAACTGAAACGTTTTCCACCCCCATTAACAGTGGCAATAACTAGGATGAATATTCTGGATAACAATTTCTTAGGATTTGTTTTTACTTTACTATTCAATATTTTCAGTAGGGTTTCTGCAGTGTTTCCTCCAACTATATAATCCATTCATACAATTGAAACTCAGCACTAATTTATCCCCATTAATATTCTTTCTTACTGTAGTTCTACAGAATTACAGGCAAATCACAGGAGCTATGGCCATCCTACATAGTCCTGCTCCTAAAAAATGGGGCAGCAAAACAGCAATGCAGACAATTTTTTAGTCTTTCTTCTAAGTCATTTGTGCTCATTACCCTTTGTCATGGAAAATATTCTTTTATTTGTGGCCAGAATATAGGTTGGAATAGGCCACATGTTTAAAGTTACTGCTATCATATTCCATGCTTTGAAATTATCTATTTATAGATTAGATTTTATGAGAGAATTAAAACCAGCTACCATAACTTTGACCTCTGCCATTTTGTTTATATAAAATAATTTGCACATACGATATTTGTAAATATTTTCACAGAATATTGCACACAACATATAACACATTTTAAAAATGATTTATCCTTATTTTTATCTTGATGTAATTACGTGCCTTTTCAGGATTTTGAGATTCATAAATATTAATAATTGTTATCTGGTGCAGAAATATGAAATGAAATGAATAAGAATTTTTTTAAATGAACATTTATTAGTCATTAGTCATTCTACATATATATATATATATATATATATATATATATATATTGTAACAGTAAATAAAATTAGACAATAGATGACCATTTGTAACAGTAAGAAAAATTTGTAATGATGAAAAAGGCTGCTATTTTATAACTGATTATAAATATATAGATGAGGGATAAAATGATAGTTGCTATAATTCAATAACTAAACACTAAACAGGATATATGATATGCTCTAGCGGTTCATCATTTGTAACCAAGTAAAATTAAATGAGAAATGAAATTTACTGTGTTAGCTAACATAAATTTATAATTAAATAAGGATGACGCTAACATATAAATAAGAACATATGCATATCATGCTCTATTTGGGTGTCCATTTATAATTAATTAAATATAACATTATAGCCCATTTGCAACTATCCTAAACATTAATTCTGTCACAATAATAATGAAATAAATAAATTATCTCATTTATTCATATAAAATAACCAAATGAAAATTAAAACTGTCATCATTAAAGATTTAAAATATTTAGATATTGGGGAAGTCATTTGAACAATAAAACATACTGGCCATTGTCATCAAATAAAATAATATTAAATATAGTAACTGAATAAAATTACCCACTGTGAGATCCCTGGAGTGCCTTATGCTTAACTCCAATAATAGGTTCTTTTAACCGAGAATCCTCCTCATTCCTCTTTCCATGTATATACGAACATTCATGGTCACATGCACACACTGGTGCTGTTTATAACAACTTATAAAAAAAATCATATAAAGTTAATATTATGAAGTTGGAAAGGGATTAAATCACTCTTTATTCAGTTTACCTAAGTACATGTGTTTTCACATGAGTACCATTAGATTGTTTTAAATCTAGATAAATATCTGTTTAGAGTGTACTGAGTTCAAACTCATTTGGTACATTTTTATCACACATGACTTGGATGACTAATGAACAAAAAAAATGACATTCTTATATTTTATCTATGTCAATAAAATTACAAGATCCCTATATCACCAAAATTTATATAGATCAAAGACTCTTGTAGATATTACTAGCTCATTTACATATATAGATGAACAGACTAGTATAATCTTATTAATGGCTTCCAAACAAGCATCGTGAAGACCATTACTGATATGGATGGCCATGAGAACTGGTTACTTAACTTAATTATTTATCACAATATAAAGATAATAATGATGATGATAATAATAATGATGATGATGATATCAACCATAGCTTTATAATGAACTCACAACAATAAATTTATCTTTATAAACTCATAGGCACTTTTTAAAATCATCCCTTGTCAAAATGGGATTTAAATATTACATTCACTAGCATTTATATAATGGTTATTTACTAAAATACTTTTATAGTTAAAACTAGGATTCAATAATACTAGTGATGATGACTGATCATCATGAATATTTATGCATGATATTCAACTTTCTATAAACCCCTATTTACTAAATATATTAATTATGTTAAACATTAGATTTAATGATTATAATTTATTTAATCAATGATGATGGTGATCATGACTCATGTACAGTACCATGTTTAAATGGTGTTTTAATCAATAATATGATATCCATCTTTGATGAGGATGATCAAAACTCATGGGCTTAACACAACATAATTTTAGTTTTCTGTTATTGAACTATAATTATTAAAACTTGGTTATTATCAAGCATAATCCTTAAATACTTAAAGGTAAATAAATATTCTAGCTTACTTAACATTTTGCAAGTGCTTGCCTAAGACTTGCAAGTGATTGCTCAATATTTACGAATGAAGATGATCAATTAAAATGATAGAATCAAGACAAGAAAATACAACAATATTTTTAATAAGAACTCAGAAACCAATTAAGATATATAATTATATTTTATTAATACTATTCTTCTTTTCTTCTTTAAAATCAAATTTACTAATTAGATAAATGGCTTATTATTACATTGATTAAATGTAGAATTAATACAAAATTTTATAGACAAGTTTGTCATTTTGGATATTTTAAAATAAGCTGGCTTAAAATGACATTTAAAAAAAATATTTCATTGAATGCTTACTTAAGACTTTCCTAACTTATAATATCATAAAAATAAATTTCATATGTAACTTGTGTGTTTTATTTCACTTCCATTCAAATGTGATGCCCTGCTTTTAAATTTACCCTATTTAAACTAATCAGGCATAACCTATTCTTTTGACATGTTTGTATAAGCAGTTACACATGCACACACACCCTGTGATATGTCAACATATATTTTTAAAATGTGTTCCTTTACATTAGGGATTAATACATAAATCACATATATAAAAAATATTCTTGCAACTTTGAGCAAAATAAAATAAAATACATTATATCAATTTTAATATGCAACAAGATAAAAAAACATTATAAATGCACATATTTATAGGTTGCTCATTATCACAATAAATGAAAAACAATAAAAAAAACATTTCAATATTACAATATATAATAAAGAAAAAAATAATGAAAATTTAAGTTTAAAGATTTGAACTGTGTTTGTGTTATGCTATGTAATATTGAGAATAACTATTGATAAACAAGCCCCTAATGTTTCTGTATCAAAAGAAAAATTGCTCCAACCAATAAATTAAGGTTTACTTTTAATAAGTAATAATAAAAGATCTGCTAATGAAAGTTCATAGTTACCTGATTATTTTTACCTCTTATAAATGTCTCATGTTTGAATTTTCAGACTGCTTGTCTCACGTATAACTTCAATAAGTTGATTTGATCCATTTAAAAAACAAAAGTTATTGCAGATACTTTTAAGATAAACATGAATTAATTGACCTGCTTATTTCCACAATTTTAAAATTATTTATTGTTGAAGCTTTTGATAATGCTGAATTTGTTGACTGGCTTGCTTCTACCATTTCAAAAAAAAGAGTTACTACAAATACTTTTAGATAAGTATGAACTGGTGGATTTGCTTGTCTCTACCATTTAAAAAAAATCGTTGTAGACACTTTAGATGACTATGAGGAAAACTTTAACACAAAATTTGATTCATAGCTTCAAACCTGGCTATATATGGCTTTTATTCATCTTTCCTTTCTTCTTCTCTTGTCCAAGATGATGATTAGATTATGTTTGTGGCTGGCTTTAAATTTGTCCATTGTTTTGGTTACTGTGGACTGGTATATGAGTCCACGGATAGATCAGTGAGCTAACCCATACTGTAAGATACCAGGAATCAGAAGACGTGGCTTTAGCAATGCAAATTCATTGTATTATACACAGCAAAATATATTAATATTATTTTATAGAATTGTCAATAACTTCTTCCAAGAAATTCAATTTTTTTTTCTTTCTCTTTTTTAATATTGCTGGGAATTACTTATATATATGCACATCTTCGTCTATACTGACTTTAAAACAAGAGTCATTTTTCTTCTTTTAGATTTTTCTTTTTTAGAGAGAGGAAAAAAAATCAATAACTCATACTCTTAAAAAATGAATACTGTTCATTTCCTTTCAGTTTAAAACGATTGCATATTTTGTTAATATTATTAACTGATTTCCACTCAGTAAATATTGTTTCACTCATTTCTAAAGCAAAAATTGAACTGCTTCTCCTCTCTAAAAATATTGAAAAAAAAACTGACTGCTACATCACTGCTCTAATAACATTAAAAAAAACTGATCACTAAATATTGTTTTATTCATTTATATTGCGAATCATTGATCAAAGAAAAGAATCACCTGGAAATCTTATCTTGAGATAAAGATCAAAAATCAGAATTTGACAAGCTGATGTTCTATCGCGATTTTACAAGAAAATTAATAATAACGTTTTATTCCCTCAAAGCACCTCTTTTCTAAAAATAATCTTAGATACAGATAACACAAACAATCTGGCAATCTATAGTCATTAGAAATAGGTGTAAAAGTTGTATTTTTATATTGGACTATTTCCATCATCTAATATGTGTGTTGAATGTCTTTAGAAAAGTTTAATTTTTAGTTAAATATTCCAAATGCATTCAACTGTTAGTAATATCACAGCAAACAGGTTAGTATATGCACCAACTGTTAGCAATATCACAGCAAACAAATGTTAATAATATCACAGCAAACAGGTTAGTATATGCACTAACTGTTAGTAATATCACAGCAAACAGGTTAGTATATGCACAATGTTTCAGAGGTATTTTTCTCCCCTCTTCTTCAGGTGTTGCTGGCCTGAGCAGTGACAGTACTAGCATGGGATTTGAACCTGGGTCCTTAGATTCTTGATTATTGAAATTTAAGGTAACGCTCTAACCAACTGAGCCATCCTGCCAAAGGCAACAGTATGTAGAAATTTCATATACTTATCTATGAGGTTCCTCCTGATTTCTCCACTTTTTCCTAGAGCAAAGTTGATTAGTGATTTCATACATTATGTATAGTCACACTAGGTTGCTTATGGATTTTTTGCCATTGTCATGTGAGCACTTCTTTAAATTTTCTTCTTTGTACCTTTTCTTCTTTATCAATATTTTTGTATTTTCCCAATTGAACATATGTTCATTGGCATACATGGTCTGCTACCTTAGACATATCTTTTTCTCTCTTCTAATCATCAGTTTATGTTCTTGCAAGCCTTTTGAATGGGACGCTGGTCTCACCAATATATGTTCTTCCACATTCACTGGTATTTCATAGATGCAGTTTTTTCTTTGAGCATTTCAAGTTTAGGCTTTGTAGATGTTAGAATTCCTCGTAGTGTGGTATGGCTCTGAAAAGCTGTTCTGATGTTATACTGATTGCAGATTTTCTTAATTTTTCTATTTTTGGAATGTATGGATACACTACAGTACCAATATTCTTTTCTCTATGTTTTTTTTTGTCTTTTAATGTTTTTTAATAACAGCTGATGGATAACCATTTTTAAGAGTTTTTCTATATAATCTTTTCTTTTTCCAAATCACTAGTTTCTGAACAAACTTTTTGCTCTGTTCCATAGTGATAGTATAACTCCATGTTTTGGTTTCTGGGTGATTGGATGTATAGGCTAGGTATTTTCCTGTATGTGTAGGTTTTGTAAATGTAGTTTTGATTTTCATGAGGGATCTTGTTACAAGAACATCTAAGAATGCCAATTTTTTTTTTTGTCTATTGTAAATTTAATTGAAGGGGATATGTTGTTGATGTGTGTAGAAAGTTTGTAGCAGTGCTTCACCATGTGGCATACAACAAATGTATCATCCACATAGCAAGCCAAACTTTAGTGGATAAGGAGTAGTTTTTATGGCTGTGGTTTCAAGTTCTTATATAAATATTGCTAATCAGGGAGACAATGGTGAGCCCATAGCCATTCCTTATTTGTTGGAAAATTTGTGTTATATTGAAAGTAGGTTTTTTTATACAGAAAGTTAATAGTTCCATTATACTATCAATAGGAAGAGCTTTCTGGTTTGTAAACTATTATCATCATTTAATCTTTTTCTTACAATAGACAATGCTTCTTCACATGGTACATTTGTGAATAAACTTTCCACATCAAAGCTTACCAGTAAGTCAGTTCTTTCAATTTTCTGTTCTTGATTAATTCTACAAAGTGTCTAGAATCCCTGACGAATGATTGGTCTTGTATGCCAAAGGACTTAGAACTTTGAGAAGAAATCTTGCCAAATTTTGCAAGGTGAATCTCTAGAACTAACAATAGGTCTTAATGGAACATGATCCTTATGGATTTTAGGTAGACCATAAAGATGAGGAATTTTCTGAAATATGATGTTATTTTACTTTTCTGAATCAGTGAAGTACTTGCATGCTTTCTGAGTAATGCTTGTAACTTTGTTTCCGTACTTGGTATCGGATCTTTTGCCACTTTTCTATATTGCGCTGTGAGGAGTTCTGTATTTTGTTGTATAATCAGTTGTATCCATTACAACTGTTGCATTGCCTTTGTCAGCAGGGAGAATAATTATAGATTTATCTACTTTGAGAGATTTAATTGCTTTCCTCTCCCATAGGATATGTTTGACTTCAATTTTTGTTGCTTGTCAAGTTTTTTTTATTCTCAGTTAATTCTCTCTTCTTCTAAAGGCAATTTTTGAGTGACTTCCTCAGTGGCTGCCATTATATCTAATAAGGGGATATTAGATGGTGTTACAGCAAAGTTTAATCCTCTTTCAAGAACAGAAATTTCAGTATCTGTTAGATGTTTAGAACTTAGATTTTTAAAGATGAAGCTGGTACATGCTTGGTACATTATGATTTTTGATATGCCCATGTAGGTTAGCAAGTTTTTTCTTTTGAATTCTTTTATTTTTCCATGTAATATAGAATATGATTTTCTTACTGCTTGAGAAACTCTATGTAGTCTTCGTCAGTAAGTTTATTTTTTAGAAGACATTCTACAGTATTAATGGAATGCATTGTTTGATACTTAGAAAACTTTGAGATTTATTCTTTCTCTTAACAGAGCTTCACTTGCTCTCTGAGTAATTTTCTAGCTCTCTGAGAGTGAATTGGAGTTTTAGTTGCAAACCTTTAGGAATTATCCCTTCAGATTTACATTTACATAGGAAAGTTAAATGATTTCTACTTTGAGCTTTAGACATATTTTTCATAATGTCTAAAGTTTAATATAGTATCGGGTCCATACCAAATACTTAGTTTTTCTGAAGGTTTGTGATGATGTTCTAGCTGTATTTTTATATTGGACTATTTTCATCATCTAATTTTTGAATGTCTTTAGAAAAGTTTAATTTTTAGTTAAATATTCCAAATGCATTCAACTGTTAGTAATATCACAGCAAACAGGTTATAATGCACCAACGTAAAACACACAAACAAAGTAATAAACACACAAACAGTAGAACAAAGAAAACACAGCAAACAGGTTAGTATATGCACAAGTTTCGAGAGGATTTTTCCCCTCTTCTTCAGGTGTTGCTGGCCTGACCAGTGACAGTACTACATGGGATTCAACCTCCTTAGATTCTTGATTATTGATTTTAAGGTAACCTCTAACCAACTGAGCCATCTGCAAAGGCAACAGTAGTAGAATTTATATACTTATCTATGAGGTTCCTCTGTTCTCATTTCTAGAGCAAAGTTGATTAGTGTTTCCATACATTATATAGTCACACTAGGTTGGCTATGGATTTTCATTTTGACGTTTTTATTTTTTTTTTACTTTCTTTTTACTTTTTTGTATTTTCCATTGAACTATTTCATTGGTAATTCTCTATAAACATCCCACTGATTCAATTAATGTTTCAAATTTATGTTCATAGTTTTTCAGCAAAATATTTAATTAATGGAAAAATAAAGTGCCAAGATAACTACAGGTATCAAAAATCATAATGTACCAAGCATTAACATTCATTGTTAAAAACTAAGTTCTAAACATCTAACAGAATGAAATTTTGTTCTTGAAGAGGTTAACTTGCTAACACATCTAATACCCTTATAGATATAATGCAGCACTAGGAGCACTCAAAAATTGCCTTAGAAAAGCAGAGAATACACTGGAGATAAAAGAACACTTGAAAGCACAAAAGAGCAAACATACTATGGGAGAAAAGCAATAAACTAAAGAAATAAATATAATTATCCCTAAAAGCAATGCAACAGTTGTAATGGATACAACTGATTATGAAAAAAAAGAACTCAACACCAATATAGAAAAGGGCAAAAGATCCGATACCAAGTACGGAAACAAAGTTACAAGCATTACTCAGAAAGCATCGCAAGTACTTCACTGATTCAGAAAAGGTAAAATAACATCATATTTCAGCAAAATTCCTCATCTTTATGGTCTACCTAAAATCCATAAGGATCATGTTCCATTACGACCTATTGTTAGTTCTAGAGATTCACCTTGCCAGAATTTGGCAAATTTCTTCTCAAAGTTCTAAGTCCTTTGGCATGCAAGACCCAATCCTTCGTCAGGGATTCTAGACACTTTGTAGAATTAATCAAGAACATGAAAATTGAAAGAACTGACTTACTGGTAAGCTTTGATATGGAAAGTTTCTTCACAAATGTACCATGTGAAGAAGCATTGTCTATTGTAAGAAAAAGGTTAAATGGTGATAATAGTTTACAAACCAGAACAGCCTTCCTATTGATAGCATAATGGAACTATTAACTTTCTGTATAAAAACAACTACTTTCAATATAACACAGAGTTCTTCCAACAAAATCAAGGAATGGCTATGGGCTCACCATTGTCTCCCCTGATTAGCAATATTTATATGGAAGAACTTGAAACCACAGCCATAAAAACTACTCCTTATCCACCTAAAGTTTGGCTTCGCTATGTGGATGATACATTTGTTGTATGGCCACATGGTGAAGCATTGCTACAAACTTTCTGGACACACATCAACAACATATCCCCAGAACAAGAACAAAAATTGGCATTCTTAGATGTTCTTGTAACAAGACTCCCTCATGGCAAAATCAAAACTACAGTTTACCGAAAACCTACACATACAGGAAAATACCTAGCCTATACATCTAATCACACCAGAAACACAAAACATGGAGTTATACTATCACTGTGGAACAGAGCAAAAGAGTTTGTTCAGAAACTGTGATTTGGAAAAGAAAAGATCTATATAGAACAAACTCTTAAGAAAAATGGTTATCCATCAGCTGTTATTAAGAAAACATTAAACAGACAACAAAAAGAACCATCAAGAGAAAAGACAATTATTGGACTGTAGTGTACCATACATTCCAAAATAGCAGACAAATTAAGGAAAACTGCAATCAGTATAACATCAGAACAGCTTTCAGAGCCATACCACACTACGAGGAATTCTAACATCTACAAAGCTAAACTTGAAATGCTGAAAGAAAACTGCACTATGAAATACCATGGAATGTGGAAGAACATATATTGGTGAGACCGCTCCCATTCAAAAGGCTTGCAAGAACTAAACTAGATTAGAAGAGAGAAAACGATGTGCTAAGGTAGCACCATGATGGACCAATGAACATACGTTCAATTGGGAAAATACAAAAATATTGGATAAGAGAAAGGCAAAGAAGAAAATTTAAAGAAGCTGCTCACATGACAATGGCAAAAACCCATAAGCCAACCTAGTGGACTATACATAATGTATGGAAACCACTAATCAACTTTGCTCTGAGGAAAAGTGGAGAAATCAGGAGGAACTCATAGATAAGTATATGAAATTACTACAACGTGCCTTTGGCAGGTGGCTCAGTTGGTTAGGCTTACTTAAATCAATAATCAAGAATCTAAGGACCCGGTTCAATCCATGCTAGTACTGTCACTGGTCAGGCCAGCAACACCGAAGAAGAGGGGAGAAAAATACCTCTCGAAACTTGTGCAATACTAACCTGTTTGTGTGATTACTAACAGTTCGTGATACGTTGAATGCATTTGGAATATTTAACTAAAATAAACTTTCTAAAGACATCAACACACTATTAGATGATGGAAATAGTCCAATATAAAAAACAGCAAACACCACACACAAACAGAAAACGGGAAAGTTTTGGTGTTTATACAGACGTTCTCATTCTTTCACACTCTTTTGCATGTGTACATTTTTTTTTATCTCCTAATCTACCAATCTTGATCGCTTTATTTTACACTTTCTTTCTGATCTGCTTTATTTAATAAAAATTAATGTTAAATAATTCAACACCTTATTTAATAAGAAAATATAATAAATCAATATTAAATATTATTATCTTCTCTCTTTACAACTGCTTATTTATTAACTATTTATAAATTATATATAATAATAAATACACACATAAATCTATCTATATATATAAAAGAAAATTTTTTTTCTTAATTAAATAATATATATGTGGGTGAAATGAATCCTATATCTACAATACAGAGAGAGAGAGAGAATAAACTTTGTCCAGAGCAAAGTTTAAAGTAAAGTGAAATGAAATAATGAAATTGTCTGTAATTCAAGCAAGTAGTAAGATTAACAATAATCAATTTTCATATATCAGCAAATTTGATATTATTTAAAATAATAATTAATTTATTTGAACTGATAAATAAATACACACTCAAATGACTGGAGTAAAATTCTCCCAAATCGTTAATTCAGCCATAAAACTTTATTGTAAAATACAATTACTGTGGACATTGTTTGTATATGTGTGTTTACAATAATTTAAATACAAGTTAAATATCATAAACTCAGCTACAGACCACACTTCCTAAATATATTATTTGAACTTAAAAATCGATTTAAAAGAACCAAAGCTTGTGAAAATGATTTTTTCTCATTTTGTTTTAGGTTTCATTTTAACATATAAGAAGCAAATCCATAACAGATGCCATCAAGTATTCAAAGAAAAATATAATAAAGTTTATACTCTAGATTGTGCTTGCCAGCTGTAAGACTCGTGGAAAAGCTTGATGATACATATTTGTGTCAACATTTATTAAAAGAAAAATCACAAAGAGTGAAAATAACACATGAATATGTAACATCTATATTTAAAAAAATATTAAATATTTATACTCAATATTAAAAAAAAAAAAAATTAAAAGTATTCTAATTTAAAATTTTGTATTAACATCAGATAATAATTTCTAAAACTGTCTTATTTTTGTAGTTTATTACATAAAAAAATCAATTTAAATAAAATTATTTTTTAATATATTTAAAAAAAATTTTTTTTTTTTAATTTTTCATTAAAACAGTATTTTATAATTTGGCTATGGCTGTTGATGCCTCCTAAACTGAACTTGAGATTCTGTGATCTCTCCCACCCCGATTTAGAATAGCCTTTCTTAACCTATTTCAAATGTACCCTGGGACTAATCCCTCAAGTCTATTTGCATAAAAAAGCATTTGTAGTAAGAAAGAAAAAAGGCAGTAAAAATAGATTATTTCCAATTAAAACATTTTGTAAGAAAATTAGCATTTTTTATAATAATAAAAAATACAGTAGAAATCCATTTTCTCCAGTATAATCTTTTTTAAAAAAAACCCCAGTGAAATTACTTCAATTTTATATTTACTATAAGTAATACCATAATTTAAATTTATTAGTTTATTTTTCAGCATCTCTTATTACTACTAGTTTTTAATAAAATAGTAATAAAAATGCGGTAACTTTATTAAAGACAATCTCCACAAAATATCTCTCACTCTGAAATTCTATTGTAAATTATAGTATTAACATTATTCGTAAGCCAAAGCTGTTCTGAGCATGGTCCACAGGCCCCATGGAACCCAGATTAGGATTTGTGTGGCCTACCTAGTTTGACCAATCGCCTTAGATATTTTAATCCTATCACTAATCCATTATTTTGATGTTGATACTTTTTACAATGTTTTTACATTAATGTATACTTATGTATTTTTTAATATATGGCAAAAAAGTGGCTTTGTAAGATTTTCATCCATTGCACAGCTTTAAGCATTAACAATGAATGTACATATGATTAATGTATAATTAATTCAGTTCAACCATAGTTTATCTGCAGTTAATATTAGGACTTCCAATAATTTGTTATATGTAGTTTATTTAGTATTTTGGATATAACCAGAGCCAATTCCAGGGGTGTGTTAAACACAAAGCTACAGGTCTGCAGGATCTACGTCTTTTGTCAAAATCAAAAAAAGAAATCAAAATATTTTAGAACTTGCTAAATTAAAATATGGTTTCTTTTTGTTTTTCCCAAAACTTTGTAGTTGATCGATACTTCAATAACAACCACGACATTTGAAACAATTGTAGACACATTGGTTGTGAGGTAACATATTTTTTTCACTAACATATATTGTATATATTTAAATGTTTTGCAATGTTCTGGCCATGTTAATATAAAATGAGAACAATAAATAAGTAATGATTTATACATTTTTATTAAATCAATATTTGAGAAAATAAAATAAAATACATACAATGGAAATTTTTCTGAATATCAACCGATGGAATTTGATAAGAATAATAAAAGCCTACACAGCAAATGATAAAATTAGTATAAAGTTTTAATATGTGTATGAATACATTGGGTTTTTAATATTTATAAATATTTGCCTAAAGGATTTCAAGATAATTATTTTCATTGTCTTCAAAGCATTGTACCCCAGAGTCAAATAAATAAAAGCTGAAAATCTGTTCAAAGAAAATCTTTTATGAAAATAATTGCTATTAACAATTTTGCCATTCGTGGAAATCGCTGTAAATCCATGATCTAGAGAAATTTAAGAGATTGAAATAAAAAAAAAATTATCTTAGCCTTTTTATTTATAGAGATAAATTTCTTTTAACAGACCATATATTTGTTCTAGATATAAAATGGCTAATGAAAAGAATATGTACTGATTTGAACCCAGCCAGATGACTATATTATATTATATGTATCTAGAACAATATGGGGAATTTGACCATTACCTGTACATTAAATGCAAAGCTTTAAGAAAATTTTTTAATGTTCTTAAAATGTTCACATAAAAGAATATTTACATTTGCGTTGTTGAACAGTGAATATCTTTTATCTTTATGTTTTTATTTAAGCTAAGAGTGTGAACATTTCAGTCCCATGACGATTTTGATTTTAAAATAAGGTGCTCTTATGTCTACATATATTTGACATTCATTCAACAATTATATATCATAGTAATTCATTTAAAAGACTATGTATAAATACTTTTAAATTATTTGCAAACCTATAGCAAAATGGTTTAAATATTAATAATTTTTCAAGCTAGAAATCTGTGCCCTCTTATGAAGCTTTAGGGTTCATACAGTGAGGATCCATGGAAATTAGTAAAGAAAAACCATGATCATAAAGGTTTAGTTTCCCAACGACTTAGCATCTATTGATATTTTAGAGTAATTGCAGTGTAGGATTTCTTGTTATAATATATAATAATAAAGATCTGCAGATCAAAGGACATATATTCTTTATAGAGCAGTTCTAATGATTCAATGGACAATATAAATTTAAGATATAAGAAATAGTTTATTTGTAGTAAGTCTAAATTTATTTAGTTTATTATAATTTTTATATATATTTCATTCAACTATCTTTTTGTTTTTTATATGAAACTTTGTTCACTTTTTTCTTTCTGTTATGTTCTTCCTTACTTTGAAACTATTAAAAAAGTTTACAAATTGAAAATAATTTACATGATCTTGTCAATTGTTTGATTATTTTAGGTTTTAGACTTTTATAACCTAATGTATTTACCACAAGTTATAGAATATTCAAATTGCTAGTTATTATTTTGTCAAGATATATACAAATTCAAACTTATATCATTATCATTATCAATTATAGTTGATCATTAGCATCTCTTCTCTATCCTTTATTAGTAAATTTCGTCATTGCGTCTATCATATCATGTCAGGCTTTCTTCCATATTTATTATAATCTCCTGGAATGCAGTTTTTTTATTCTCCATAGCAATATCTTCAATCAAGCCACATTTCAATAATATCAGTGATACACATTTTTCTCTCACCCATATGATTTGTGTTCAATCTCTTTATTACTCCTAACATATATTTCTCCATATTTTGTTGACTGGTTTAAAATTCCTTAATAGCTCTTCTTCTAAGAATCAATGTTTCACCGCCATAAATAATAATATTTAAACTACATCTAAAGTAAAGTAAGTCTTTTTTTATATGTGTTCCGATTTAGTTTTTAATATGCAATAAGATTCTACTTTATTGGATTTGAAGTCAGCCATCTTGATTATTTTCAAACTGTATTCAAATAAATAAGAATTGATTTTTTTTATAAAATTAACTGCACGGTTTTTTCACTAGAAAATATTTTTGACCATATTAATCATATTCACAAATTGTGAATCCATGGTTTAGAGAAGTAATGATATTGTGATAAGAACCTTATTAAATAATGTTATTTTTAATTCTGCCATCTCATTTCATTTATCAGACTCTTACATTCTAGTCAAGGATGAACCTGAATCTAAATAATAAAACTATATGTACCTCCTCAAAATCAATCTTCACTCCCCACAAATCAATTTTTGGTCAACTGTAGGGGTTTCACCAAGATCTCCCATATTCCAGCTCTGTAAAACTGACAATGAAACCCTCCAATACTTCCTACTTAAATGTCCCTTTCTGCTTGGAGTGAGACATGTCATCAGCTCCTGCCTTTCTTCACACAGAAATAACATCTTCAACCTCCAAGAATCCATAGAAACAGGGGTCTTTGTAACTATTAGACTATCAGTTTTCTTCATCTATGCACTCTGGTTGCTCTGATGTGCCATTATTTTTGACCAGAGAGTACACTCAGTGAATCAAAAGCTATTGGACTTAATTCGCTCTCTCAAAACCAGAGATACCAAACTAGCTTCACCTCCACTCCTCACAGACACTTGGGGAAATCCTCCAACTCCCATCCTCTCAGCCTCTGTCATAGGACTCAATCATTCAAATGTATGTGCCCCATGCAGTGCTTGCTCAATGAAGACATGCATCTCAGACTGGCCTGGACTACACACTGTTTCCCCTTTCCACTTCCCATTCCCTTTTTACATGTATCCTTCCCCTCTTACCATGTTGCTCCTGAAATTTCAATTTATCATATAATCACTCCCTTGTAAACCTTTTTGTAACTGCATTTGAATCTGTTGTTTTTTGATGAATAAACTTTCATCACTGAGAAAAAAAATATGTTAAGTTTATTAGGTTTGCAATGGAGAAAGAACTTAATCAAAACATGACTATAATTTGTATAGTCTGCTTAAAAACTCCAAAAAGGGGTTCAACAATATATTTTTTATAACAAGGAATACATTACTCAACTTAAATCCTTCAATGACTCCATCAGGCTATGGCTTTAAAAGCAAGCCAACTTCATTATACTTCTATGTATGTTTAATAGGAAGGCATCAATTTTATATTTTAGTAACGTTATTAATAATTTGAAAAAGTATAGCAGCAGTCTTTATATTTTGCTAATTTTCCCAGCCAATATATCTTATTAGTGCAAAAGTCTCTCATCATTTTCAGAAACCCAGAATAAACATTTTGCATAAAGGGAAACTCCAATTAGCATTAAAGCCAAATGTCTATGCTTTTTCCTGATCCTTATTGTTAATATACTGAACTCTAACAAAAAGGAGAATAAACATAATCAGTAAAGTCTCCTTTCTCTCAAATTCATCATCCGCTAATATATTTCAAGTGTCAATTGAGTGACTTTCGGATGTATGCAAAAAGTAATATTAACAATTTGTTTACCGTAGCACAATTTCTTTATGGATGGTAATATATGCAGGGCAGTGCAGTCGGTTGGCAACTGGATAATTATATTTTTAAATGGAAAAAAACAGCAAGGCTTAAATAAATCTTCAAGAGTTTATTTACTCTGAAGAATAACAATTGTATTAGTAAGATTGTAATAATTTCAATTTGTTAATTGCTAATTGAGAAGAAGATCACTCAGATCTCTTTAAAAGTCATAT
Source organism: Epiperipatus broadwayi (assembly GCA_028023455.1). Taxonomy (NCBI): domain Eukaryota; kingdom Metazoa; phylum Onychophora; class Udeonychophora; order Euonychophora; family Peripatidae; genus Epiperipatus; species Epiperipatus broadwayi. Next base: position 205,466 of record JAQFVV010006848.1, read on the forward strand.
TTTCTTAGAAGTTTAATATCTACAAAGTCTCTTTACCCTGTAACTTTTAGCTCTATAATTTTGTAAGCACAATTTATTTGCTCACGCACATAATTAAGAGATAGTTCAATTCAATGCTTGACTAGAGTTCTTTATTTATTTCCAGAAAATTTTTTACTTTCCCAACTTTGTCATTCCACTCTCCTCTCACTTAATTCTTCTGCAGATGTTTTTATCAGCTTGTCTGATTTGCATATGTAAATTAGATTATTGCTATTTTTAATAAGTTTCCTTTTTCTGCATAATTAATTAAATAATTTTTTTTTTAATCTTATAGCATATTTACATTAAATTCCTGCACATACACTCACCTTTATTAATTCTTAATAAAATACATATGTGTATACACATCATTTTTTCCTCTACTATAGAAATGTGCAGTTTTATTGATAAATAATATTTGCAGGTTCTGCTCAACCTACAATATGATCAGTTTCATTTGCAACATAATCTTTTAGCTCTGTGCCTTGTTATGTCTCTATTTGTTCTTCTGGCTCTGTAGTATTATATTCTACCTCAGTATTGAGCTTTGTTAGTTTCTGTTTGAATACTAGTGATAACTGGAGTTTTCACTTCATTTTTATCAGAAATATCATTGCGATTTCCCTTCTCTGAGATCGGAATAACCATTAAATCTTCTAACAGTTGTATTCTCTCTTTTGATATGGTTTTTTATATGACATTTAAATATGTTGCTGCCTTCTAATCTTATTTTGTGCATTTGTTCAGACGTGAATCTCAATATGTCTATATCTATTAACTCACACACATGCGACTTTTGTGTCTTTTGGTCCAGCAGTCTAGACAGAGAATCTGTGGACTTAATCCATTTTCTGGGTCTATAACATAATTTGTTGTCATAAGATATTAAGATATTTGTCCATCTTATCATTTACTGACTAGCATGGTTTTATATTTGCTTATTCTTTCCCAGTATTTCTAATTCTGATTTGTAGTCATGTAAATCTTGCAAAACTATCCAAATATATATTGATGAAACTTTTCACTGCAGATACAATCAATAATGTTTCTCTGTATAACTGGTTGTAGTTATTTTTCCCCAGAGACAATGTTTTGAAGCATATGCAGAGGAAGGTCACCACCATACACTATTTGCATAATCATCATTCCTACACCAAATTCTGAGTCATGGGTTGTGAAAATTACTTATTGCTGTTCATTGTAATGCACCAATAAACTATCAAAGGATAATTTTTTACTTTCTGAAAAACAATATCTTGCTGTTTTTCCCTTTTCCACTTTATAGTTTCTCAAAAGTACATAATGGGAAATAGCTACATGTGGTCACCGCTCTAGAGAAACCTTGAAGAAATTTACCAATCCTAGAAATTCCGACAATTGTTTATCATTCTTTGTCTTTGGGGCATTTTTATGGCAATTTACCCTTTCTGAATTTGGATATTTTCTGTTTTCATTAAATATGTCTCGGAAATTTTATCCCTTTAATAGTTCAAATACATTTCACTGCATGTAACCTTTCACTGAATATCTGTAATTTTTCAGACAATGTATACTATTTTATTAATTCCAATTCACTGTCAGTGACCACTGATATATCTGCCATTACTGTGTAACGCCTCTCATTCCTCTAATAATTTTTCTATTTTTTCCAGGAAAATATTTGTTGCTATGTTTATCCTGTATGGGAGTCTACCCATATACATATTTATTTATAGTCAATAATTTTGTGGTTTTCTTGGCCAATGAAATTTTTTGACAAGCTGCTTTCCTGTCAAGCTTCATGAAGTATTTAGGTTTTTGCAAAGACACTAGTACTTACTTCACACTGGATATATGCATCTTTGTTTATTGTTGACTTAATTCTATAGTCACTTCATATCCTTAAATTTCCATCAAGTGGTAATAGATCTATTATTAGCATGGTCCAACTGATTCCGTGAAAGTTGTAATTATGCATTTACTTTTTAATTCATTTAAATCCTTCTCGTTTTTAGACTTAAGTACAAGGATGACATTCTTTTGTCTACAAACGACTTGCTGGTGATTATAAACTAATTCAATATCAATTGGTTTTGTTGTATTGGTTTTAAATATCTATGGAGCGGTTTCCTTATTTCAGCTTCTAAATTTATTTTTTTACAATATTTACTTTTATCCCCAGATGGGTAAACCAATTTTTCCTAATTTTAGGTTAATATTTTGTTTTATAATATAATGGTAACTGGTTTGTAAAGCTATTTAGTTCCACAAAATATAATGATAATGGTTTTGTATGGTTATTTATTTGTACAGGCCACTATAGACATTTCTCTAATCTTTACGTGGTTGCTGTTTACATCTGACACTATCACCATAGACTATTTCAATTTGTCATTGACATGTGACTTTCTATGAATCATATTCCAATCTTTCCATGATATTAGTACTATGCTTCCTTACTATTGATCTCCACTTGTATTAAGATTTGCGTGTTTAATTTCAGTATATCATCAGTAAGTTTCAATTTGTTTATAAATGTCCACTTTCTAGATACTCCACTCGATTTACTATTTCATAGTAAATCCTGTTTTATATTTCATTGATTACATAACTTTAATAAATGACTTTTAAGTCCACAATTGAAACTTTTTTTTTGTTTCAAATTTACGGTGAGATTTTGTATGTTTTTCCACAGCAATATCCAATAGGGGGTAGGGCTTTGTTAACTTTTTATATCTCTCTCATGATTTTGAACATTTATTCTTATTTCGGAAGAATTACCCTCTTTCACATTTCTGAACATTTTTATATTAAGTACCATGGCTTCATAAGATATTGCTTGTTCAATACTGACCTTGCATATTAATTCCTTCTCACTCCGTAATAGTTCTCAACACTTTGCACATCTTATTCCCCATATCAGTGGATCCAACAGCATTTCATCAATAACATTTTTGAATTTGAAATTTTTGGCCAATGTTCTTAGACCCATGCCATATTTATATATATTTTCATTTAGGGACTCAATCCTCTTTCAAAAATGAAGTCATGCCATAAATTTTGACATTATTTGTTTAAAATATATATCTAATTTTAAGAGTAAAAATGTGCTCAGGTGTCTTGGGATTACATAAACAATTTACCACCTTCAAGACCTTTTTGCTGACTATTTATAATAGATTTGCAATTTTAAGTTTGTCACCTAAGTTCCATTCATAAGAATATACTTTTCAAAATGATTTATATATATTTGCTGTTAACCCAGATTTTGTATATCAAATTTTGTTGCCAAGTTGTTCTGCATTTTCAGTTTACTGCACTGCAAAATTTAATATCTCCAGCTAATACCTTATCTAAGCTTCACAGGTTAATCTGTCGATCTGCCAAATAATATATCCAGTCCACATGTTTGTCTGCCAGCCTGTTCCAAAAATTATATAACCAGGCTTCCCACGTAAAATTATGTCAATTGTGTAAAATAATATATCCAGGGTCATGCGTCAGTTGGAAGCTGGATAATTATAATAATATGGAGGACAGGTAACACAGCCCTCAGATAAAATACATGGAAGTTAATCTCAGTCACGGTAAATGATCATTAGTAAGAATATTAATCAGAACGTGAAGTGACCCTACTATCAAATGAAGATATCAGAACGACCACTTAGGAGTTCTATTCTTTTGGTTAAGATAACAATAAATTAATTTAATAAAAGGAAGGAAATATATGTTATAAAACGTTGATTATGTTATTTATGGATTTAAGATTTTGATCATGGAAAATTTGGAATGCAAACGACTTCCTTACATTTCTATACGGTTTTGATAAGAAAAAATAATATCATATTTTAGTAATATCATTTATAATGTTATCTACATGTACTTAGTAATTATTTTGAAAAAGTATTGCAAAAATCTACATTTTACAGATTTTCCAAACTGACATAATCAGTTCTGACATCTGTCGTAATTTTCAAAAACTAAAATAAAAGTTTAGAATAAAATTATCTAAATCGCTATAAACTCAGATCTCTGTAACTTTTTTAGATTCTTTCCGTGATTATAAGGATGTATATAAAAAAGAGGGGGGAAACAAGAAAAAAAACAACGGCTTTTTCATAAAATAATCTTTTAAATGTTTCTTAAAGTGACTTTTAGAATTATAGAATGGAACGTTAAATACCTGCTATCTTAACCATATTTGCTTTATGAGCGGTTTTAAATATATATATATTTAAAATCATTTAAGAAAATTTATTTATAGTAATTTTGAATTTATTAGTTTGATTATAATTTTATATTTATTGCTTTGAATTGTTTTTTATTTTATTTAAATAAAATTTGATTCACTTTTATTTTGTTTCTTATTTTTTTATATATATTTTTTATTTTTGGTCTCTATATATTAAACTCATTGAATAACCGAAAACAATTTATTTTTATCCCTTTGATTAGTATTAGTTTTATAAAATAGAATATTTACTAGAAATAACAAGTTGCAGTAGATTTAATTCGAAAATTATTGTTTACAAACATATATATATATATAACTACAAAATTTTTAAAAAATGCTTATATAAAAGATTAATATCCTTTGCTATAGTCAGCTTCGGAGTATTCCGCCATCTTAAGTAGCTGGCGGAATACGCCGAAGAGATGGCGGAATACGCCGAAGCTGGCTATAGCAAAGGATATTAATCTTCAATTTTATATAGGTATTTTTTAAAAAATTTGTAGTTTTATTCCAGTGGATTGTTTTATTATACTTATATTATTTGATATTATATATAAACTCAAAATATATTTGATCAACATTATTTTCAAACTTTATCGATATATTGCAGGATGAAATTCCTTCCAATTTTAATCCATTGCGTTCAATTCGTAGCTTCTTTTCTCCACATCTGACTACCAAACTTCCTTATTTTGTGTCGTCTCTTTTTAGATATTTTACAATCTTTTTCCATGCCACTTTAAATGTCAATTGTCCACCTATTATCTTCTCTTCTAGCCATATATGTTGTTCATGCTTACTACAATAGCCTAACGCTTTCGGTGAGTAGGTGATACTAGTTTGCTATCCCTCTCATGTATTAATGTATAATCCCTTATTGTTATATGTGACATAGCTTTTCTGTAATGTCACAAGACTCAGATCCATAATTAAGAGCTGGTTAAATACATGTACTAAAACATTCTTCTAAACAGATAGCAATTTACCCAAGTTTAATTTTATGTTTGATTCCATTCATTTCTGTGTTCAGCATAGAATTTGACCAAGGGATTTGTAATTTTTACAAATTTTAAATTCAGGATTATCAATATTTATTTTCTTTTGTGAATAATTATTGATCATGAATATTTCCCCCCTTTTTTTCTTACTTGTATGTGCTAAGTCTTTCAATATTTCTTAAACCTTTGAATCATTATTTACAGAAACATAAACTAATATTTGAAAAAATCTAGATATCTTAATTAATCTCCAATTATTTTTACCTGCTCATGTTTTTACTTCAATTCAGAATTTTAAACAGCTTTAAACGAATTTACAGAAATGGTGTTACATTGTTACACACTCATCATCAATATTAATTGTTTAGTGTCATTAATATAATCACTACTGTTGCATTTTGATGAATAATCTTGAGAAGATGACGTTATCACAATTCTGTATCTCATTGATCCAAATGTTTAATTACTAACAATACTCTTAAAAATCTTGAAGATAATGGTGACTTCAATTTATTGGTTCTTTATGTAATTTATCTTAATACTTTGACGTGGTCTACAATGATAAAAACAACTTTACCATCCAGCTTGTGCTTTTGGTTGAGTATAATCCAAAGATTTCTGCAGACTTTGATAGAAATCTTAAAAGGGTAATTTTTAAAGCCTTTTACTACTGCATTTATTCAATAATTTGGCTATACAAATGTAAAGACTACCATTCGAAATAACATCGACCCCTAGCATATTTCAGTCAAAAATCGAAACTCTCCATATTTTGATGACATCCTCGTAACAGCGACCACAGACAAAGAACTTAGAAACCGATTGATAAGATATGTGAATGGCTAAATGAGTTTGGCACAAAGCTGAATACTGAAAAATGTATTTGTAAAACTAAGGAAATTAAGTTCGTGGGCCACATTATATCGAGAAGCGGCACATCCCATTCCCCTGAAAAGGCTAAATCAGCAGCAGAAGCACCAAGACCCACAAATGTGAAGCAACTACAAGCTTTCCTAGGCTTGGTGAATTTTTTTGAAACTTTTTTAAAAGGAAAAGCCCATGTGGCCCCTCTTTTATATAATCTACTGAGAAAAAACCAGAAATGGAAATGGGACAAGCAAGAAGAAATGACATTTATTCACACTAAAGCGCTGCTTACTTTGAAAAATTATTAGTACATTATAACAGTGATCTGGAAATTATGTTGACCACCGATGCATTGGAATTTGGAGTTGGGGCAGAACTAAGTCACCCAGCCCAGTTGAAAGAGCGACATATAGCATATGCTTCATGCACATTGTCCAAGGCAGGAAAAAACTATAGCCAACTGGACAAGGAAGCACTCGCAATTATGTTCAGAGTGAAAAAATTCCACCAATATCTATATGGGAGGAAATTTATTATTATAACCGATCACAAAACACTGCTGGGAATATTCAAAAATAAACATACATCTGATCATTTAAGCCCCTGAATGTTACATTGGCTTAACATTCTCACAGGCTATGATTACAGTCTGCAATACAAAAAAGGAAAACAAATTGGGCACACAGATGTGTTATCATGCATGCCCACTCTTCATGAAATAGCAATATTAGAAAGAGAAATAAATTATATAGATGTACTTCAAAAGCAAAACCTAAATAGTAAAATTGTAGCTTGATGGACAGAAGAAGATGACAGCTATCAGTGGATAATAAATAAGATGAGAGAAGGATGGCCGAACAAATATCCAAGTTTTCTCCACAAACAATTATGGAACGCCCACGAACAGCTATCCATATGTAAAGGATGCATTTTGAGGAGCGACCAAGTGCTGATACCTGTGGTGGGGAGACAACAAATATTAAACTGCTTCATGAGGGATATCCAGGCATTGTGAGGGCAAAAGCCCTAGCTCATGGTGTCATAGGGTGGTCAAACATCAATGTAGATATAGAAAGATATATAAAGAAATGTGAGAACTGCCAATAGTGCGCTAAAGCACCCCCATCAACTTTTGAAACATGGCCAAAAGCAGACAATCCATGACAACGAATTCATATAGAGCACTGCAGTCCATTCGAAGACCATTTATTTCTAGTTGTAGTTGACTCATATTCAGGGTGGGCTGAGTATAAAATAGTGAAAAATACCAGCACAGAGGTAACAGTTAGCACTCTGTACGAGATTTTTGCTCATCACGGATTCCCAGAAACTTTAGTCTCAAATAATAGAACAAGTTTCACATCAGAAAAGTTTGCAGAGGCAAGCAAGATTGGGGAATAAAACATGTACTCACCCCTCCATACCACTCCCAATCAAGTGGACTGGCTGAAAGAGCAGTGCAAAGCCTCAAGTCAGCTATAAAAAATGGGCAAAATGAAAATTGACAAAGCTGTATTGACTGCTCTTCTCCACCAGCATTCTATCCCAGTGGCCAAATCTGGAAAATCACTGGCAGAAACATATTTAGGCAGAAAACTGGGAACAAAACTAGCAAAAATAGTGCCAACAAAACAACAAGAAAAACAACAGAGTTGTTCATATAAATTCCAGCCACAAGAGAGAGTGTAGGTAAAGAACACACTAAAAAATCAATGGTTTCCAGGGGAAGTTATTCGCACATCTGTCAAAACAAGCCATGACAGTTTGCATGGGTGATGGTAAGATATTAAAAAAACATGTGAAACAGCTACAGAGAAATGAAAGTGATGACTGGATTCCAAATCTTGACACAACAGAAACCAACAAGTCTCTAAAAAATTATCATAAACTAGAAATTTGTGCCAGTCAAGAAACTGATTTTCAATAAAACATTTTTCCTACAGAGAAGTCACCACTACAAATGAAAAATAATTCACGGCAATGACTAAAAAGGAAAATAAACCCTCCCAAATATTTAAATGATTATATTTTAAGTTCGAAGACTAACAAATAATTTTCGAATTTGGGGGAAGTATTGTTATGTGTGTGTATAATTAAAATACACATACACGCAAAATAATAATAGTAAATGGTGTAAATAGGGATTTAATATTTAAACGTATGTACGTGTATAATTATGGCATATACATACGTAAGTTATATATATATACATGAAGATAAAAATACTTCGTTAATTTAAAATAATATTATACTTTAATAGTTGTGTTATGTTCTAAAACAACATGTAAACAAATCCTTTTAGATAGCAAGGTTAATTAATGAAGTAACTTTGCAGATAAACAAGATGATTAATTAAAAAGCAATCGAACTGCAAAGGGTAATCAATCAAAGTTAAACTTAAGCCAAAAGATAAACTGGGATGGATTGATCTGACCAGGATGGACAAGATCTGACCAATCAAATCCAGAAAATCAGGACTGGAAAAATGAGTGAAAGTATAAAGCATTTGGACACTTAAAACTGGGAGCTCTACCGATGCAGATGAACTGGGAAAGGCACTGAATGTCACTTATTTAGCACAGAAGCCCCAGAGAGGTCATCTGGCCTCTGAATATCCAAGAGTCATTATAGGGACTATAAAGTAGGTCGCATAGATCTTCATTATTATTTTCATATACCTTCGGATTTGTTAATATAAATAGATTATGATTGTTTTAATGTGTAAATATGTATATATTAGTGTATTATAATTAAATCTGTTTTCTTATCCCATCGGTGTTAGTCTTTGTGATAAAATTATTGTATGCATATATAGTCAGTGCAAGGGTTAGCTTACTGCATAGATTGTAACTGGTGGATTTAACAAAAGCACAGCTCCTCTAGAATAAATTTTTGATGTGTGTGCCGGCATTGTTTTTTTTTTCAAATGATAATGGTTGAACTAGAAAAACATGCATGAAGGAGCATAAAATGGAAACAGGATGTGAAGTAGATATACAATAGGCTGAATTGTAACAAGTATGAGGTAGATATACAATAAACCAAAGTGGGAACAAAGAGGGGTGGAAATCGGATGTGAAATGGGAAGTAGATACACAATAGGATGAAGATATCCCATAGAACCTTTATAATTTTAGGCTGAAATCATTTAAATAAAGTGTAACTGAAAGTGGATGGAAATCAGATGGGCAGTAGATCTTCAATAAATCAAAATTGTGGGAAATACAGATGTGAAGTAAAAAATAGTTCTACGATAGGACAAAATGTAAGAAGTAGATCTTTAATACACGAAAAGCAGAAAATAGATCTACAGAAATATACTATTTAGAAATATGATTTCTAGACTTCCAGTTATTTTACATACATCTGCAAACTATAACAGTTAATGTCTTTTAGGAAGTCTTAAATTTTATTTTATATGTTTGAAAGATTTATCAAGCCTCAAGTTTTGAGTGCAAATTAACAGGCAGTTCTCCTTAATTCCTTCATAGACACATTTTGAAATTGAATATTTTAGTAATGATAATGAAAACACTATTGAAAATTTCCTTTAAACAATATGCAAAAGTATAGGAAAAGTTGTTAAATATCAGTGCTGCCATCTGTGTTCAATTCAGTTTTATAATAATTTTGTAATTTTACCGTCAAGATGCTGACCACTACAAAAAAGACGAAGATACCAATAAGTTCTCATTTCCTCAATTTAGCATATATTGATTATATGCAACTATGATTTTTGGATTTTTTAAAAATAACGTTTAAGGTTGCTAACTTATTTTCTTTATGAGCGGATTTAATGATTTTATGTATAAGTTTAAAATCTATACAAAAAATATATTTGAATAATGATTCTGAAAGTACTGGATTTGATTATAATTTTGATATTTATTGCTGTTAGTTTTTTTTTGCTTTTTATAAAACAGTATTCATCAGACGCACCCCCTTCCCCCCACCGTCGTGTACATTGAATAATATACTTGAAAAACTTTTGAACTTTTCCATTATTGTGATGTTTACATATTTTTTTAAATTTCTGTATTTTAAAGAAGATAAAATAAATTGGATCAAATCCATTAAATCGTAATCGTCATTTTCAACCATGATCAATTCATTAAAGGTCTTTCCAATATTAACTTGACCTCCTCCTATATATTGCATATAATCTATATCTCATCATCTAACTTTCTTATTTTGTCTACTGCTCTCATACAAGTTCTCTACCTAGAACATTTACAATCAATTGAACCCAATTTAAACTTCAGCTATCCTATTATCAATTGTTATAGGAATATACCCAACCTAGCTTCATTTCAATCTCTTAATTCTTCCACTATGATTCATGATACCCTGTTTGCTCTATCATTCTTGTATTGTTGTTAAATGTCTCCTTATTACTCCTAATATTCATGTCTCTATATTTTGGTGAATGATATGAAGACTCCATGTTAATCTTTTCTTAAATAATCAAGTCTCAAATCCAAATGTAAAAATTAGTTAATGCATCTATTAAAAATCTTGTTTATCAAACATTTACGCACATATTTCTTTTAATACCATGCTGTTTAAATAACAATTTAGTTTACTTATATGCCTTTTTTACATACATGGAGGAGTCACCGACCACTACCGAATCATTATTGAAAGTAGCAAATAATAAATATAACATTTTACCTATATTATTTCCACATTTGTTACCAAGATATTTATGAAGGATATTTTATTTGGGTTAGTGTTTCCACAGCAGAAATAAAGAAAAATAATTTGAATATTATGAGTAATTTGTTAAAGTGAATAATATCATTAACAAATGCTAAATACAATGTTGCTGTGAAGTTTTACAGTTAGTAACAAGGATGTGGATTTGTTTTCTTCATTTTTCCTTTTTTTCTCTCTAGGTAAAAGATTTAATCAAACAATAACAATCATCAAATTGGTCTTCATGAAATGACAAGTGGGGCAAAGTGAATGAGGGTTGTTGGCTAACATTTATTTATATTTTCGAACGTTTTCTTCCCCAATTTGTAAAAAAAATAACTGACCAATAAGAACAATTAAATCATAATCTGAATGGTCATAGCATTGTAACAAACTAATTGAGAAGGATTTTACTTGAAATGGAAACAACAAGTGTAAAGTAAAACTGAAACATTTTTCATTCCTATCAACAGTGGCAATAACTAGGATGAATATTTTGGATAACAATTTCTTAGGATTTGTTTGGATACACAATCCTAAAATTCAGTTTCTTCATGGGAAAAAACACATATATATAATAGAAAATTTTTAGTTTACTATTCAATATTTTTAGTAGGGCTCCTGCTGTGTTTCCTCCAATTATGTAATCCATCCATACAGCTAAAACTCATCCCCATTGATATTCTTTCTTGCTATAGTTCTACAGAATGACAAGAAAATTGCAGGAGCTATGGAAGTCCCTCATAGTCCATTTTCTGAAAAGTCTGGCAGCAAACTAGCAATGCAGACTAATTTTTAGGCTTTCTTCCAAGACATTTGTGCTCATTACCTTTGACAGGGAAAATGTTCATTTATTTGTGGCACAATATAGGATAGAATAGACCACACGTTTAAAGTTACTGCTATTTATCATATGCCATGCTGTGAAATTACCTATTTATAGATTGCATTTTATGATAGAATTAAAACCAGCTACCATAACTGTGACATCATCCACTTTGTTTATGTAAAGTAATTTGCACACACGACTTAATGAAGAAAAAAATAGTTGTAAATATTTTTACAGAATATTGCACACAAAAGATAACATATTTTAAGAATGATTTATCCATATTTTTATCTTGGTGTAATCACGTAACTTTGGGGGTTTGAGATTGGATAAATATTAAAAATTGCTATCTGGTGCAGTAATACGAATTTAAATAAATAGAAATTTTCAATAAAAAAACATTGACTAGTCATTCTACGTATGTTTTTTATATAGGGAATAAATATGAGAAAATAGAAAAGACCCTGAATCTTTTATTATGAATATCCTTCTTTTAAAAAGAAAATTTAGCAAATGTTTTGCGCAAAACAAAATATAAAATTAATTGAAATGATGTCATGTAATTTTCTGTACATCAAGTAAGCAATAAGATTAATAATAATTAATTCCCATATTTCAATAAATTTATTTGAACTGATAAATAAATACACACTCAAATGACTGGATTAAAATTCTCCCAAGTCGTTAATTCAGCCATAAAACTTTATTATAAAATACAATTACTGTGGACATTGTCATATATGTGTGTTTACAATAATGGAAATACAAGTTAAATATAAACTCAGCTACAGACCACAGTTTCTGAATATATTATTTGAACTTAAAAATTGATTTAAAAGAACCAAAGTACGTGGAAATGATTTTCTTCTTATTTTGTTTGATGTTTCCTTTTAACATATTAGAAGCAAATTTACAATAGACAGATAGAATTAAATAAAATAAGCCTTCAAGAATTAAAAAATATATATAATAAAGTTTTTACTCTAGATTGTCCATGCCTGCTGTAAAACTCTTCAAAATGTTTGGTGATACATATTTGTGTCAATGATTATTTTAAAAAAAATTCACGGAGCTTGAAAATAACAGACGAACATGTAACATATATATTTAAAAAAAAAAAAAAATCAAAAATTTATACTCAGTATTCCAAAAAATTTTTTTAAAAGTATTCTAATTTTAAATTTTGTGTTAACATTAGATAATAATTCCTAAAATTGTTATATATATATAATTTATTAAATAAAAAAAATTAATATAAATAAAATTATTTTTTAATATATTTCCCCCAAACAACTTTTTAATTTGTCATTAAAACAATATTTTTTTATTTGGCCATCGCTGTTGATGCCTCCTAAACTGCATTTGAAGTCTGTGACCTCCCTGACTCCAAGTTTAGAGTAGCCTTCTTTCTTAACCTATTTCAAAGCACCCTGGGATATAATCTCATAAGCTCTTTGCGTAAAAAGGCATTTGTAGTAAGAAAAAAACCCAGTAAAAATAGGTTATTTCCTGTTTAAAGATATGTAAAAAAAAATTACCATTTTTAAAAAAACTAAAAAAAAACTCAGAAATTTATTTTCTCCAGTAGGAAATTGTTCTATTAGCTCATGTCAGCTGCTTGATGGTAATATATATATATGTGAAAACATATAAATATGCCATTTACATGGCCGCAGCTGGCCTGAAACCATTTTGCATGCCATTCTGGTGTCCAGCCTGCTGCTTTGTGTTATGCACTTTATTCCAATGCTCACAGTTCAAAGTTCACTAGAGTACCTTCTGAAGGTGTCTGGACTTCAGCTTACCACGACTCTTTAAATATGCATATCAAAGTAATCAGCTTGCAAGTCATCTGACCTACTATTACCTCCTAACAATTGTAAACCCATTTCCATGCTTCCCTACTCAATGTGGAACCTTCAAAAAACTTAGAAAAAGTACATCCAAGCAAGATTTCAACCAGCTTACATTTTCATGAGAATGCATCCATGACAAATAAAATGGCTGGCTGCAAAACTGAGCTATACAAATTATGCCAACTGCTGTCCACAGAAGCTGGTATAGTGGCATTTGGTGTAGGGTTGGGATATCCATTGGAGAAATCCCTTTATTAAGCAGAATTGAAGTTAGCCATGTTGGTGTAGATGAGCATGTTGGCCCTTTTCTCCAATAGGTATTTAAAATTGGACATGGAACCAAAAGGTTTGAGTAATTATTGTAGATCTGCTTCCTTAAAATTTATAAAGCAGTTTCTGATTTGGCCTGCAAGAATGAAGGTTCTATTTATGTCAACATGATCTAGGATTTTGTCACCCAAGGATTTTATGGATTTTTGAAACAATAACTTGTGGGTCAGGGTATGGAATTCCACTACTATATAATAGTTGTTGGGATGTGTCAGAACTTTGTATAGTAGATTCCACAACTTTTTAAATTACTACAGAATTCTTCCATCAGGTATCTAAGCAAATCACAATTAGAGTTGGTAATGGCCAAAATTACTGAATTATTAGTGTGAAAATTCAAAAAGGATCTGTGGAGGGATCATTGAATTAAACTTGATTATAATGCCATTTAAGTTGGTATGATCTATATGTGTAATAGGATGATAAATTTGAATAGAGTTAGTAAATGTACTTTTATAAAAATTGTTACCCAGGAAATTGAAAATGTCGTCATTGTTTTGAATGTCTCCCCAATGGATAGTGTTAGGCTGTTCTAGGTCTCTTTGGGTAATGTTTGTGTAGCTGCCTTTATTATTAGAGGTAAAGCCAGAGTGATTTGGGGGGGGGGTCCTATCAGAAATAGGAATCTCCATAGAACTCATTTGAGTTTTCCCCAAATTATTATTAATAGATGTTTTTATTATAATTGTTAGGAATTTTTTTAGAAAAATTAACATTTCCTACCTCTAAACTTGGGAATTCCTTGGTTACAATGATCTCTCCTGTATGGTCATTATTTTGGTGAAAATAGTAAATTTGGACTCCTAGGAGAAAGTGTCACCATAATTTGAGTTTTTTCATATGAAAGATGATGTAGATGTTGGTTTTCTTAGTGAGGGTGGAGATTTTGAAGGATTCTGTGTATTGCAAATGGCTGCTTCTGTATTGAGATTAATGGTAATTTTTTCAAGGTTGTTATAACTTTTTTCTGAGATGATAGATTTATCCAGCCTGATATAGGAGGAGAGGGAAGAGATTAATCCTTTGGATTAGGGATTTTTACTTCAAGAGAAAATCATTTAAGTTAAAAATTAATACTAATTAGTGGAGCTACAAGTGTGATGTGATGTATTGTGGCTTCTCCTTAAATGAAGTCAAGAATATCTAAGCAATTATACCCAGATAAACCTGTTAGACACTTAATTTTCCATTCCCCACTCTGTTTTCCCATATTCTGCTCCATCCCATTTCCACAACATAATCCTTGTCAACTCTATAGAGAACAGATCTAGCTGCGCCCTCTAGTAGCTTTTTCTTTCAAACATGTACCACTTTACCCAAGTTTAATTTTATCTTTATTTCCATTCATTTCTATTTTCATGTAATTTTTACCAATTTTAAATTCAGGATTATTCTTCTGTGAATAATCATTAAACATTAATCTTTTCACCATTTTTCTTATTTTCATCTGATGTCTTGTAAATATTTTTAACGTTCTGAATCATTATTTGTAAAATTTAGATATCTTTATTAATCTCCAATTATTTTACTCCTTCATCTTTTTACTTTAATTCACCCTCTTCATCAATATTTACTTTTAGTGTCATTAATATAATGATTACTGTTGCATTTTGATGATTAATCTTCAGAAGATGCTAATATTCCAAGTCTGTATCTTATTGATCCAAATGCTCCATTACTATAAAAATACTTATTGAATCAAATGCCTTTTCATAATTTGTAAATCCTGAACATGGATGGTGACTCAAATTCATTGGTTCATTCTGTAACTTCTTTCAATAGAATGAAGTGGTCTACAAAGCTAAAACAACTATACCATCGACCTTGGTCTTTAGGTTGAATATAATCCAAAGATTACTGTAGACATCTTGATAAACATCAAAAGAGTCTATAATTTTTGAAGCCTTTATCCCCTTTATTCCATATTGATATTCTTACTGCAGTCATTCAATAATCTGATACATCTCTATGATTTTTTGTATAAAACTTTGCCAACAATTTTCTATTGTTTTAACTTCTTTTTTACAACAGTCAATGATAGTCCTTTCAGTTATTCCAGTTTTTATCTTTTTCATTGATTTAATTCCATGTCTCACTTACTATTTGAATTATTGATTATTCCAAAATATATTACTTTTAGAATGTTTATTTTCTTATTTATTACTATATTATTCTTCACAGAACTATTCAATAAACTTCCTTATATCATTCTTCTTTTTAGTACACTTTACATTTTTTTCTTCTTGTTGAAATAACTTGTTTTAATATGAAGATATTGGTTTATACTTTTGAGAAGTATATTTTTGTAGCATTCAGTGCCAATTCCAACTCTAATTTCTTACATCATTATTATTATTATTTTTTCATATCATTTAATCAAAATTTTAGATATTCAATTTTTTAATAAAATCATTTATTTTTTCATTCCTTTTTCTTCATATGTTTTTTTCATTTAAAAATGTACTGATAAATTGTTAGGTTTTTATAATGGCTATCGTATTTGCAATTTTGATAGAATATAATTGATAACAGTCATGTCTGAACTATATTCACATTCTATAAATATTTTAAAATAGTGTCTAAATTCGAGTTTAATTTCATTGATATGTTTCTGAACATTAGGAATGCCATCTTTTAATAACGACTTTTTAAATAGTTTTTTCTCTCTGGTTTTGCATTAAAAAGTATCCTACATGTGACTAAACAATGATCATTTTCTGTACTAAATCTATAAGGAACTTCTGATTTTGATATTTCATTTTGGCAAAATATTATTCAGTTTTGCTATACATTCAATTTTTTACTTCCATGCCTCTTTGTATTTAATATTAATGTGACAAAAAGGATTTATAATATTGTTTTTCTGTGTGCTCTCTTTTCTATCTTTTTATGTTTGCACACAGCAGTTTAATCGTTCAATTGTTTCAGAGTAAAATCTCTTATGACAATTTTAAAATGTTCTTTGTTCTCATTAAATGCATTTTATTTATCCATATAAAATTATCTACTTATTTATCACAATTAGAAAATGTTGGGGAACAAAGCAATTTTTTCACCATTTGGTATATTATCCCTCTAATTGAATAACTAATTTTGTCATTTTTTCTGATATCTGTACAATATTGATCTTTCATTATTGGATTTATAATGAATCCCACATCACTTGTATTTCCATTATTAATGACTTTGCAGTAAAATACATGGGACATTTTATAATCAATTACTCCATCACCTTTTAAGTTAACACCATATCTCTTTTATTATTAGAAAATTCATCTAATTTATGCAGGATCTTTTTACTGAAAATGGATTTACTGTTTTAGGTATGTAAATAAAAGATTACCATCAAACAGCCTCTTGGATTTGCAATTAAAGCATTATTAGCAATTGCTATCTTGACTGGCATTTTTGTAAATAAAGAGCAGATTTTTCTATCATGATCATTACACTTATTGATTTAGGATATATATATATATCAAAATATAGTAAAATTTACATAAATTATATTATTTTTAGAAGTACTTTCACCTATACATCTTGTAGTCTTTATCAACTATGCCTTACAAGCAGTTGTCCCGGGTCAGCTGGTTAGCTTCCCGGGCTTTGCTATGACACAGAGAAAAAAAAACGAGACAACCTTTCACAATACCCATAGTTCAATTCAGATTTCCCACAATTCTGTTATTTTAACATTTGATCACTGCCGATTCATTAACATTTGATGATTTCTTGAAATCAACATAGCCTATTTTATTTTACGTTTATTGTGGCAACATTCAATTTGAATAATTTTCATATTTTTACAATCATAATAAATCTTGTCAATTTGGATTTAAATTTAATTATAAAAATATGAAAATTATTCAAATTGAATGTTGCCACAATAAACGTAAAATAAAATAGGTTATGTTGATTTCAAGAAATCATCAAATGTTAATGAATCGGAATTCATCAAATGTTAAAATAACAGAATTGTGGGAAATCTGAATTGAACTATGGGTATTGTGAAAGGTTGTCTCGTTTTGATTACTCAATGTTATATACTGTAGTTGATAAAGACTGGAAGATGTACAGTCAAAAGTACTTCTAAAAATAGATGTAAATTTTACTGTATTTTGATATATATATATATTGATTTGCATATTACTTAATTTATATATATATATATTCTTCACTCACATATTTCACTGTGATTTCAGTTAAAATCTATCAGATTGCTGGGGTGGAGAACTATAACGTTTTTTTAATCTTAAATTCTGAGATAAAAGCCAATAAACTCACCACAAAGACTAATATATACTTATGAACAGCAGATCAATTTAACATTTCTTACATAAATAATCTCATAAAAATAACAGCTCCAGCAGTATCTATCTTGCATCATCCCACTTCCAAACCATAATATTTGTCAATTGCATGGCCTTTATATCTAAAACCCTCTCATCTTTTCCCAAAGCCAGCATAAAAACCAATAACCCACTTTCTGGATAATCATTTTGTTTACATTTATTTTTTCACAACTTCATTATTTCTACCTTTCTGCTTTCAGGCATTTACACTCAATTAACAAATGCCTAATATTTGCTATGCTTTCCTTACAAAACTTGCAGACTAAATTAGTCACATTTTTTCATTTTATATATTCCCTTGTTACTAAAGATCATGTTTCAGCTTTAATCAGTAAACTACTTTTAAAACTCACTATACATATTGTCACTCACAGCAAGCTAGAGTAGTCAATGGATGCCAGAAGGCTTGTGCATAAAATTCCCATCTAGTGCCTACTCATCCAATATCGCCAGACTAGTTTCTGGTTGTAGCCTTCATCAGTGAGGAGCCTTGGATCTGAGAGAAGGGTATCTATATCTTAGAATCTAATACAACCCTCCAGCAGTCACCTTTTATCTCTACTTAACTACAAAACTATGAGACTTAAACTGAAAATGCAACCCTCCAGCAGCCACCTTTTATCTCTACTTAACTACAAAACTATGAGTCTTAAACTGAAAACTGCTTAATATTTTCAATCCAAGCTCATTAGCTTATATAGTCATATAAATCTGAATTCAGTTCAATACCTATACATTTTGGTGTCTTTGGTTTTTTAATAAGCATAGCCACCACTATCCTATTAGGCAGGATTGGTTTTAAGCCAATAAGCATTACATGATTACCGGTTCTTATGCTCACTTACAACTGTTATCTAACAGGCAAAACTCACTATACATATTGCCACTCACAGCAAGCTAGAATAATCAATGGATGCCAGAAGGCTTGTGCATAAAATGCCAATCTAGTTCCTACTCATACAATATCTAGGTGCAGTGCTCTCAGACCCAAGGCTCCTCACTGACATTGGCGATAAGCCAGAAACTAGTGTGGGAATATTGGATGAGTAGGCACTAGATGGAGATTTTATGCACAAGCCTTCTGGCATCCATTGATTATTATAGCTTGCTGTGAGTGGCAATATGTTTAGTGAGTTTTGTCTGTTTTGATAACAGTTGTAAGTAAGCATAAGAAATGGTGATCATGTGATGTTTATTAGATTAAACTACTTCCCTTACTTTATATATATATAACCTTTTTCACACACACACATATATATATTCTAACCTCTCCCCGCGCATCCTCACCCCAAAATTATTGTTTATAACGAATATTCCGGGTTCTAGCTCAGTTAACAAATAAATAAATGAAATATTCAGCATTGATTAAAAATGATTACTAGCTCTAATTTCTAAATACAAATACAGTTCAATTTTTTAAAATGAATTAATAAATATTTACTATTTTCATGAGACATGGAGTGACAATACGGGGAACGAGATAGACTACATTGAGATATTATCCACAGGATACTAACTCAATGGCATAAGAACACTATTCCCTCTTTTTACTATACCAAATAACTAACTCATAGTATTCTTACGACTTTCTGAGCTCTATTCATTACTATTAAAATAATAATCATATTTTAATCTTCTTTATAACAAGAATCTAGCTCAATTAAATAAAATGAAGTAAAATAAAACAAAATAAAATCTCAGTTTCATAAATTGTATTCTAACTGATTTAAAATTTCGGTAGTAAAATATGAAAAGGGAATTTTATGTCATGATCTACTACACAGCAACTAACAAAATAAAACAATAATAACAATAATAATATAATATATAATCTTATTTCTTCCTAAATGAAATAAATAAATACGTATGTGGTAGTATTTTAATAATCTGACAACAGAATACGTGTGGCAACATTAGCATATAATTTAATGTAATATTGTGGCAACCAACTTATGACCAATAAATAATATAAAATTATGATCTTTTAATTTTAACATACCAATAAATTCTCAAAATTATTATAACACTTTTATGTTTACCTTTTGTGCAAAATTTATATGTCTGTTTCAATTATAAATGTATCGTGATTTCATGCATCCATGTGGAGAAGTAACAACGCGGACACAAAACTTTAAAACAAATTTAAAACAAAGTTTATTAACAACATAAATAAATTAACAATATTTTTACATTATGTACATTGGATATCCCTTACTCTCCTATCTCAACTTAGTTTACTAGTTTATAAAATTGAAATCAAAATACTATTTATTTATTTATTTATTTATTTTTCCTAGTTAAATCTTTTTTTTTTTTTAACACTTAAGAAAATACAGTATTATTATTTGATTTATTATTATGGTTAGCTTGTTACAAAATGCATTTTTTATATGCTTATCACAAACACTTTGCATCCCTAATATTATTAAAATTATATTTTTAATTACAAAATTACATTTGTAGTAAAATTCTATAAAATAATAAAACTCTAGTTTTATATTGGTTGTATGGAATCTTACAAATTCAAAAACATTGTTCTACATTCGGTATTAGGTTTTTTTATTGTTCATTATCAGATGTTTATTAATCCTAATATTCTAATTTAAGCCTTACTTCGGATGATATAATTACAACTATTAACATGCCATGCACAAGTATATGTTTATTATACCTTATTGAACTATTTTCTTAATAAATATGCAATACTTATTTTCTAAATATTATTTCAAAAAAAAAATCATTCAAATTTTATTATCACTTTTAAATACTTGGTTTAGATTTCTTTTCAAAAAAAAAAAAATCTTATATTCATTTCCGAATTAATTTTACAATGTATTATATGATTCTTTCTCTCTTTATGATATTTTGGACTTTCAATTTTAAAGTTACACAATTCTATACATTCCAGCAAATAAACTATTCTTACATAAACTATAACTTATCTTCAGTTCTATTTTATTCATTATTTCTTTAAAAATATCTTTCTGACCGATGCAGATTCACAAAATAAGGATAGCGAAGATAGATGTATAGGATCAAAATATAACTAGAATATTACTCATCATAAACCTTAACAATCATGGCACAGTGAATTAAAAGACACTATAGAGGAGTGACCTTTATCTGTCTACCAACCTCTATTATAGGAACGATGTTAAAGCTATTTCTTCAGCTTTATTCTAACATCAAAAGTTTAAAAGATATTCAAAAAAACACTGTCCAAACTCTATGTGTTCAGTCATAGGACTTAGTTAACTATACTGAAATCACACAAACTAAATATGATCCAAATTCTTTATTTTCCTATTTCTTAAAAAAAAAACATCATCTTGGTTTCCTCTCCACTAGTACTTCCAAGTCACTATCCGATCTTATTTCTCAAGATTTTTCTATACTGTACATCGACAAATACATATCTGCATTTCTAACAATAATAAAATTCATTTATTTCAAAACTATTCCACTGTTCTATAGGACAGCTTGCTTACTACTTTTCTCGTATATTTAATCATATACAAACTATTTTAAAATATCTGAATACTTTATCACATGAAAGTTCAAAAGAATCACACAATTGTTCTGTTAAATTATATTATTAATATACTTTAAATAAATTATTGCATGCATATTCCGAATTACTCCTATCTCATTATATGTTAAAAATGTTGTATAAAATGTGTACATATAATTTAAACTTTCACACTTCATTCTTAATCAATAGATGATCTAAAAAAAAAATACATTATGCATTATAAATAAATATCAATATTACCAAACGATCTTTATCTTCTCGATCGCGTTCCGTAGGCTTCATCATCCATTTGATTCTTGTAGATATAAGACTCGCATACATACACTTTATTTTTAAAATATACTTCCAATAATCTTATCAAGCTATTATATTTAAATCTCAATATTACTAAATTTATGTTTATATGTTTTCCCTAATCTCACATAACATTTATATTTTAAAATAACTTAGTAAAAAATATTTAAACTATATTTACTGTACTTCTTTATCAAACTTTCTTGAAAACCGTTCATATTAAAGCTAAAAAAAAAATGTTTATTATTTCTTCTTCAGTCACTTAATGTTCAATTTTAAGACAAAATAATTATTGTTCTGTTTAATAAATATTCATAGATGACAATCCTTGGTTTTTCATAATATTTAATACAATTATTAATTATGCTATTAGTTAATCACGTAAAGAAAAACGTCTACATATTCTCTTCTAATATTTTCTGCTAATATTTTCCCGTGCGACTTTTATGATGCATCTTCTAGGTACTTTTATTTAAATATTCAGTAAATTTTGCCTGTCTCCATGGATCCATTTTATTACGTATATTAGATTTATATTTTCCAATTTCTCTTAGAGAGAAAGTTTTTCTGTTCTTTTTTTTTTCATAAAAAATAATGACTCTTTCATATTATTATTCGGAAAATTTTCCTTTCTTTTAAAGTTCTGGTAACCATATACTTTGTAATGTTTCCTTTAAAAAGGACAAACATTTTTTTTTCTCATTATAACTTTTACATAATTCTTTATAATATACAGCATCTTAATTTTCCCATAGAGAAGAATAAAAAAAACTTTAGAGTAGCCTTATAAATTTGTGCGTCATAATTTTTTTCTGACGGCAAATAACTTCTCTTTTAAGTTTTCGTATAGCGTCCTAATTACATTCCTCTGAGTTACAATAATAAGTTTTTTGTTGAGCATAAATAAAACTGTATCTAGGCACTTTACAAATATTTTTCCTTTAGCAATATTTTTAGGTATTTTTTCCGTTAGTACTTCCATTTTTACCGTAAGGTTTTGGTTAAACTTGAATAAAATCACTGGCAAGAACCTTTTAAAAATTAGCCCTTCATGTAAAGGCAGTCAAAATATTATATGTTAAAAAAAAAAACTTTTACAATAAATATAAAATTTTAAAATTATATCCCTTTTTTAGCTTGCGGTCTTATTCAGCTAAAAAAATGTTACTTCCTCCTTCACTTACACATTACTTTCTCTTTCCGCTTCGTCTGATTCTTATATTTTGTCTGCTAAAATACCTCCGTTGATTGGTTAATGACTTTTTTAGCGCGAACAAATTTACACATTTTAGTTTTATAATAGATTAAGCCCTTTAAAATAAAGAATTTATGACATCATGTCTTAAATATTATTTAGAATAGTATTTTTTAATTCAATTATAGTTTTATCAAAATCATTTAAACTTTAAAATAATATTTAATATTTCAACTTTTACCTTAAGGATCGATAGCAATTATATTTAGTTTTATAATTCACAAACTTTATTATTAGTCTAACAAGTGTGTGTGTGAAGGTATATAATATACAGTCACATGATTACTAACTTTATCAGATGATTTGATTTTTAATTTACATCTCGGTTAAATTACCAAAACTGATATATTTTGTAAAAAATTTGGAAAATAATTTAAACTGTAGAACTAAATATAATTCTCATCATCATAAAGTTTATTTTAAAATATTTTAGATTAAATTTTGACTATTAAATACAATTATAATATTACATATCGTTTTTTATTTAATTTATTAGTTTTAAAACATTACAATTGGATTGTTAATATACTTTTAACTATTTATAGCTGTTATTTTATATGGCCAGCTTTTACAACCATAAGCAAGGATATAATTAAGCTTTATTTAACTGTTTTCTCTTAAAACAATCCATTACACTTTTATATACCAGGTATTTTCAGCTTCAAATTGTACTATAAAATCTAATTATCCTACTATTATTTATATATCATACAAACATATCTTAAAATTTAAAATTTTTTAGTAATTGACCATTCTACCTTATTATGACCTATTAATAAGGGCACATAACTTCCCCCTTCGAAATAAAAATTTTAAATTAAACATCTAGTTTAATACCTACTTTATTCATTAATACTCCTCATTTTATTATCTGCTACAACCAAATTCCATCTTATATTACTCAATACAACAGAATACAGTTTGCTATATAAATTTATATAATATCTGGACACTAAACTCAAACTTTGAAATATTAACCCTTTAACTGTCCAATTGTTCATTCGCTGCAGGTGGTATCACTCAAAGCTTTTAATTAGCCGATGCACAAAATAATGTATCAATTTTTCAAAAGTTATTGACCGTTTTTTTAAATATATTCACTTTAGTTTCGTTTTTAAAAAGTATATTAGTAATTTCTCACATTATAAAAATAAACGAAAGTTTGTTCAAAAATAAATTTTGATTCTTAATTTTAAAAATATTTGTTACGGTTGACATGAAAAGAAACGGCAATCATAATTTCACGTTATGATTTTTTTTTTCCCGACTTTGCAATAAATAAATAATTCTTGCTAAAATCGTAACTATTTTTGTAAAATAATATTTATTTTTGACATATTATATGAAAATAATTTGTATTTTATTTGTATTTCATCAAAAAATATTTTTAAAATGCTCTAAAACATTCGTTTATCATTTTCAAAATAAAACAAAAGCGTTCAGTAAATTAATAAGTGGGGGGCTGTTTTAACGCTATAAAAATTTTAACAGCCAATAAGATTCAAGAAAAGATGATGAGAAGGCGGAGCTTTTCCATTTTCTTTTGTTTACAAAATTTCAACAGCCAATAAGATTCAAGAAAAGATGTGAAAAGGCAGTGCTTAGTTTTTGTTTGACATAAATCATCAATTAATTGATTTTTTACTTGTAAAATAATTCAATAGATGGCAGTATATTATAAAACTTTTTGCGTTCTAAAAAATGACGTTAAAACCGTAAACGTAGTCCA